>NMRB01002002.1:6609-82942 GCA_002633025.1 Notospermus geniculatus | reverse complement strand
AAGGGCCGTTTTGACGGGCGTTTTTATCGCCGCGATAATCGCCACTTTTTTAACGCTCAGTAAAAACGGATATCGCTCCGTAGGTCGATCGACTGTTGATCGAGTTCTACCATGGCTTTTTTCTCTCGTTGGCGATGTCACCCGCTGTTGGCGTTTTTGGGGTTTTAACGGGCGTTTTGGATGCGATATCGCCAACCGCGTTAAAATCGCCGCGATGTAAACGCCCGTCAAATCGGCCCTTAAAGCGGGTGATCCACTGTCGCGATTTTGGCTTGAGACGCGGTTGCGTTCCCTTGCGGTTACCTTATAAGGACTTCCGATTGCCATATAAGGCGATCGCAAGGGACCGCAACCCCGTCTCAAGCACAAATTGCGACAGTGGATTCGCCGCTTAAATCTTCTTCCACAAGAACTGTTGGCCTACCTGGTCTGACTCGCACGTACAAGCGATCTTCAGGCAGAGGGCTTGCCACCTTCGTTTGACAGTCACTGCTCTTCAAGGCACAGGATTCTGAATTCGGATTGCCGGCGACTGCGTGGAACTTCACCGATGCGCAATATTTGTCTTTCTCGCAGGCGTGAATGCAAGCCTTCAGGCTGACGGCAGGTAGTTTCTTAATGTCGGCATCCGTACATTTTGCCTGGTGGAACTTGTACTTCGGAACTACCCAAGTCTTGTCTGAAATGGGTGTAACCACTTACATGTAGTAGGCCTACACGCAGCCAAAATTATACGTAGGTCAGCAGGTCAGCAGTAGGGTATCTGCTGTGCAACTATTGTACATTCAAGTATCTTTCTTGCAGGATATGAATGTGCATTGTCAACTTCCATGCACAGCGCTGTGGATACGTATAACTTGCGGAAACACGGCCTCTTCTCCCGACCCGACAAGTTAATGAAACCTATGGGCGGTTATAACCGCGAATAAAGACGTTACAAAATAAAAACGTTGTTGTAGTCATAATTCTCTGGTCGTTGTGACGATTTCTAGTTGTAGCTAAGAAAGACGTGAGGTGGCGCTGTATCATTCGTAACACTTCGGGTGTTTTCGTCATTCTTCGTCTTGACGACTGCAGCGCCACCTTATGTCTTTCTTAGCTACGATTGGAGATCACCACAACGACTAGAGAATATGACTACAGCGACGTCTTTATTTTGTAACGTCTTTATTTGCGGTTATAACCGCCCATAGTAACCTTCGAGGAAAGTAGCACTACAGACATGACAGAAGCACTACATCATTCGGTTGAAGCAATTATGCGGAATGGAAAAATACTACACGAAACAGACGGGACGGGAGCATGCATTTACATGTATCGCCAAGAGTGGTGCATACACTATCATTTTCGATTCAAATGTTGGCACGTTCACACTATCGTTTACATGTTTGCCACATAGGCCCTTCTTACTTTATTACCGCAAAGCAAGACGTACCTTTACCAGTTGCCCGTTTGAAATACATAATATTGTACTCTTTGGTTATTAATTTCGGGCAGGGGCCACTTCTTAGAGTGCACGATTGGAAATTTTTATCAGGCGCGATGGTAATCAATTTGAACGAGGTGCAGGCGGTGTTTTGGTCGCAGGCTTTTTTACACTCGGCCAGTTTGCCCGTAGCTTCGGTTGAGACAACGCTTTGTTGGTCAATTCCGGGCCCAGTTGGGCAGAAGCCTGCGTAGTGATCGTAACTGGCTTGTCCCCAATCATCTGCAATGTAGAATACGTTCGCGGAATATTAGCCGTGGTTACACTAAAAATACCCGTTTCCAGACCCGTGTCAAACCCCTGTGTGCGAAAAGCCCGGCGAGACGTCACACCACTACATTGTACATGTAGTTAAGTCGCCCGGCGACAGTTGCGCTGCATGCACCGACTCTTCAGTCATTTCTCTATTGGCCCACATTGTTGGAGGCGCGAAAACGACGTCACTTAATGGCTGCGCCATCTGTAGCCATGCTAAAGAACTAATGAGACACGGGGATTTCGAAAAGCACGGCGAGATTGCCGTGTTCCAGAAACCCGTGTTTTTCAGACACGGGTTTCTTGAAGCCCGGCAATTCATAGGTGTGACCGCAAAAAAACCGAGGATTTTATGTAGTGTAACCACGGCTAATATGATTGTTTTTTAAATCGCCAATGGAAAGACAGAATGTTGATGTTTAGTGTATTTTACTTGCAATCCATGTCAGAGTCAGATTCTCAAGCCCACCGATCGGTCGAACGAGCACATCATGCCACAATTGATACGTTTTGTCAGCAGCCGGCGCCACGGCTTGATTGCAACAATCTCCAATACCGTAGTTTGCCTTTCACCTCAGTATTGACGAATGTATGATTACAATACACAATGCATCTCGGAGCGAGAATTACTCCACATTTAATATGGTGATGTTGACAAGCGGTAGTTTAACAACATTGTCAATAGAGGTCTCCCTTAAAGGAGCTGGACGTCCAAGTTGTAAACAAACTGGTTTGTTTACAAACAGTGGCCAGCAAACTAGTTTTATTCCTTCGTGAAGGTGGCAGCACCAGTGATCGTTAGACTGGTGCCCGGTCCAATGCAATTCACTCACGATATTCACGTCAGTACAAATCACCGACAATAGGTGGCAGCGCCGCAGGCGTCGCGTGGATAGAGAACCAGTGAGTGAGTGTTTACAACTTGGACGTCCAGCGCCTTTAAGCGGGTATATTTAGCACAGAATAGGGAAAGAATACAGTACCCCTTCAAGAATTGGGTAAATCAGGGCCGTATTTAGCGGGGGGGGGGCTAAGGGGCAGTTGCCCCCCCCCCCCAGAGCCAACCAAAAACGTGATTTTCATGCGGAGTTTGGGCAAAAAACGGCAAAAAGTGGTCTTCTGCCCCCCCCCCCGGACCAAAAAGCTAAATACGACCCTGTAAATGCGTGTAATACTTACTTGTACCCGCTGGTGGTATAAACCTCACATACATGTGCTTCTGAAGTTCGGTAGTAGACTGCATGTGCCCGTCGCAGTCAGAGGTCTTGAGGATGCAAGCGCCGGAATAAGGATTGCCAGAAAGTGTTGAAAACTGCACAGCGAGACACTTCTTGTCCTGTTCGCAGGAGTCAGTGCATGTTTTGAGGTTGAGGCCCGTGGTAGTCAGGATATCAATACCAGCTTTTACACAATCACCACGCATAAACGAGAACTTCGGTGCAATCCAGATATTAGCTGAAAGAGAAAGCCTGATTTAAAGCCCGATTGTATGCATTAGGTGACCCACTCTCCCTCCCCACCTTGATAAGACTGGTCTCCTGTCCAACCTATATATAGCCGGTGATAACACCGAGGCTGGACTGATACTATGTCGAAACAAAATGGCCGCCATACCTTCATCACTTGAGAAGTTCAGCGTGCTGTTATAGCGTGACTAACTCTTCAGCCTCGCTTATGTCGCCCTTACGTACAGTCAGAACTAGTTGGCAACTGATAATCGGCGCACTCAAAAGACGGCGATAAACAAGTTCCAGGTAGTTGCGACCGATCGGTATTTTTCTACTCGGTGGCGACATAAGTTACCAGTTGCAACTTGTTGACGCTATTTCTATCACAGCGTAGGGCGACATAAGCGAGGCATGCTTCAACTCAATACGATCAATACGATTGCCAAGACTGACCTCAAGGTCTGATAAGATCTGATAGGACATGTACGATCACCACGATTAAGATCGCGATTTCAATCAGAAACCTAGCAAAATTTTTGAAACGTCCAAAATTTTTCTTACGATCAATACGATTGCCACGAACTGACCTCAAGATCTGATAAGATCTGATAGGACATGTACGATCATCACGATTACTCCACGATTAAGATCGCGATTTCAATCGTGGCGTGATTCGTGATAGTGTGAACATAGCATTAAGGTCAAAAGATGTTACGTCGGCCGTTGCGAGATAGGCCTACAAAACCCTATGCGGATGTCAGGTCGACCTTGCGATGGCACAGAACAGGCGCACGCTGTCTCTTCCGGATCACTTTGCGTCTGAGGCACGACAGCGTGGAACAAATCAGTCGCCGATCAGGGCCGACCGCACAGAAAGTCCGATAGTGCTTTCGGTGCCTATCGGCGATTTAGTTAATGGGAAAATGCGTTATAACTAACTGCCGATAGGCGCCGGTAGCACTGTCGGACTTTCTGTGCGGTCGGCCCTGGTGTGACATGACTGCAGTTGCGACTCACTTGCGGGATCAGTTGCCGATCAAAAAGATCGTGCGGATGTCAGGTCACACTGCGATTGCTTGCGCCACGACGGAACAGTCGTCGGCATCAGCTGGATCGCAAGCACGGTCAGGTCACAAAAGCGAAAAATGCGTACGATCATCCTGGAACAGGCGGCATCTGCGCGCAGCGAATCGTAACCGTGTTCAGGTCACCTGCGACTAGATCGTAGCACATTGAAGTCATAAAAGTCATGTGACTTGTGATCATGTTACTTGTTCAAGATGGCAGCTTCCATGCTGTCGGTAGGTACCGCATTTCATTTTTACCTCGCGCTGATTTGTCAGTTCTGGCACGTGACCGCTCGCTCATTGTTTTGGATAATCGCACGATGTCGTAACTCAAGTCAGGTCGACTGCGACTGGATTACGCCCGTCGGGATCATGATTCGTCGTGGCTGTGATCTTTTTGGTCGGCGACTGATCCCGTTCGTCGCAAGTGAGTCGCAACTGCAGTCATGTCGCACCAAATCGGCGACTGATTTGTTCCACGCTGTCGTGCCTCAGACGCAAAGTGATCCAGAAAAGTCAGCCTGCGCCTGTTCTGTGCCATCGCAAGGCCGACCTGACATCCGCAAGTTGAACCTATTCAACTTCTGTGTCACCCCGACGGGCGTAATCCATTCGCAGGTGACCTGAACACGGTTACGATTCCCTGCGCGAGTGATGCTGCTTATTCCACGATGATCGTACACATTTTCGTTTTTGTGACCTGACCGTGCTTGCGACACTTGATGCCGACTGTTCCGTCGTAGCGCAGGCAATCACAGTGTGACCTGACATCCGCATAAAGCCGAGCGCAGATCGACCTTGCGACTGGAAGCAACTGAACGCAACAGTCTGTCGATGTGAGCGGACCGCGCACATCGACTACGACTGGTCATTGCGGCAACAAGTGGCACAAAATCCAATCAATCCGGAGCGCGCGCATCGACAGCGACTGAAGAGAACAGGAAAACGAGTAGAACATGAGCAACTGGCTGGAACTAGCGGCAACGGTCGGCAATAGCGTTGCCGTGGCGTGCACATCGACCTGTTTGAGCAACTGACCAGTTGCTGCTGTTTCCAGCCAGTCGCCCACCGCTGCCGGAAACGCCATTGCCCGTAGTTGCTTCCAGACGCAAGGTCGATCTGCGCTCGGCTTAACGCATACTGTTGGGCTCATTAAGAAGAGATTCATGCACAGTTGGCATGTCACCTGAAGATGTTGGGAAAACGATGTGGGCGGTATAAAGTGGGAGTTTCCCGAACACATGAAAATCATGAGATGATACTTTTTTTTATCAGGCGTTGAGGGGAAATGACCTACATGACATGTTTATCTTCATTTCTTGCCATGGCGTCTTATGACAAGCTCGAAGTATCATTTTCCTTGATGGTGAGTATGATTAGATCTATACTATAATATTATATTATACATTATACTATAATGTACATTTAGATCTTTTGATACCGTCACTGGTTAAAATTAGTAGAACACTTGGCTTCTTGTGATCCAATCACTGGTAATACATTGGTGAAATAACTGTATTCTTAGAGAGTAAACTGATGAGTCAAAGTAGTAATAAAGTAACGAGTATGAATATGAGTAATAAAGTATGAACTGTATGACTTTGATAGAAAATGCATTAGCTCAATACGTCATACGTGATACACGGATAGATGATACGGAGCCTTGCTGAAGGTCCCTATTGTCACCTGAGCGCATCGCTCATGGGCGGCTTGTTGGTTACACTCGCACCTAACATTTTTAAACACACACCGAATTAAATTCTGACCTCATCCTATGTCACAATATTACATGTATCTTAATTTTCGTCCATCCGTCTGGTATTTTAGGATTCCTTAACAAGAAGACGAAAGCACATGATCTGGTGGACGTGCCTTCTCGTTTGTCTCTACTCCTGCTCAGCCATCACCGACCCCGAAAGGTATTCAAAAAATGAAAGGATTGGCGTCCCCGGGTGCAAACTCACGCCGTCCCCAGGGCATCCTTCCGGCAAAAGGCTATCCTGCCGAAATGGCGATTTCAAGAAAATTGTGCAGTACATGAGGAATCATGGCAACGATTTGGTTGAATTGGATATTCGTTATTGCTCACCAGCAACTCGGACGGAAATAAGTTCATCGATTTTTCCTTCCACCTCTGGATTGAGGGTGATCAGAATTAGGAATTGTGCGATAGATAAAATTGCACCAAAGACTTTTAAGAGACTTTCTGAACTCTGGCTACTTGACTTGATGGGCAATAACGTGACTTTCATATCCAATGAGACATTTACAGGCCTACATTACCTCAAGACCCTCGCATTAAATGGAAACCGAATATCTCGTATAGGGGGAAATACATTTGCATGGCTTTTTCACTTACGGACTCTTCTGCTGCATGACAACAAAATTAGGGAACTGAAAACTGGGACCTTCTCGGGACTTGGCAATTTGCTTAACCTATTCTTGCATGACAACAAAATTAGGGAACTGAAAACTGGGACCTTCTCGGGACTTGGCAATTTGCTTAACCTATTCTTGAATAAAAACAGCATTTCCTACATCGAAAATGGAACATTTCTGGGACTGGGAAAACTACGCGGCTTGATTCTTTCAGATAATAGTCGCCTTAAATTGGTAGACGGGTCGTTGACTGGTGCTTCAAATTTAGAATACATCAATTTTTCAAGAAATGTTTACTTGTTTGCAAGGTCGACATTTGGATTCCTCGCTGGCCTCAAGAAACTGAAGCTGGTTGACCTTCATGGCGTAAAGGTATCGGCAACAAAATTGAAAAAGAACCTCGCTATGTATTTTCACGATCAAATTAACTCACTCACACGTCTTTACCTGTCGGATACAAATTTCAATAATGAGCTCTTGCCAATGATAAAGAGTCTGAAGAACGTGTGGACACTTAATTTGGTGAACAACAACTTAGGTTATATTCTCAAGTCATCACTACCCAAACTTGCCGCGAACGGGAGAATCGCCCTCCAAGGCAACAAGATAATGTACGTGGAGAAGGATGCATTTTCAGGAATACAAGGGTTATCAGTTTTTCTAAAACGAAACCCTCTATACTGTGACTGTACTTTATTCGGCTTTGCAAACTTCCTCCGAAGCGACAATGGAAGCGTTATACGTGATGCACACCATCTCACTTGCGGCGGACCTATTAATATCTTTGGTACGAGGGTAGTTGATTTCAATCCCTATTGGTGGACCTGCAGTGCTTACATACCTTACATAGCTTTGGCCTTTTTTATCGGATTTTGTCTCCTGGTCGTCCTAGTTGTATTAATTATTTGGTGCAACTGGGTGAATATTAAATATTTCTGTTTGGAGAGGCGGGAATTGGCCAAGGAAAATGAACAAAGTGTTGTTAGTAATCCCGAGCGCCGTTCGTTGGTTTCTGGACTCGCGGGGATGAACTCGCTACCGAAGGAGAAGACAGGCGCATTCATCTTGTACAACATGCATGACCCCGCTGCCCTCTCGTGGGTCAATAAGTATATCGAGGAGAAGCTCTACAACCATTCAATGAGGATAACCCTTCAGTGGTCAGCGGGCAATGACTTCATTCCTTTGTGGAAACAAGTTAAAAATTACGGATTTGATATTCAGAAATTCCTTGTTATTTGTACAGGCGATTTCGTAACCAACTACTGGCCGGAGATATCAGAGAAGAGTGGGTATGAGAACCTCACCAAGTTCGTGCTCGTGCTGTTTGACAAGAAGAAGAAAGACCTGCCAAGGGACCTGAGAAGGTTGCGATGTCCAGTGGTCGAGTGGCCTGCGGATGGGTCCATGCTTGGACGAAAGCGGACCAATTTTTGGAAGCAAGTTCATCTTGCCTTGAAAGGAGTTCACGAATAAGATTACCGAGCAGTACATGTAATTTGTCGATGTGATGTGATATCTGTATGAGGCTAACTTCCTAGCGTTGTAGCCAAATACCGAACCGTCGCCCTCCAAGTCCGATGTAGACATGGTAGAGTTGTCGTACGTGTGCATACTCCACGACAGCGTTGAAATTTTTTGATACTTGGACGAAAATTTTAACACTGCCATCGACGCTAGATCGCCATCTTGAAAATCTTGACGTCATCGTCGGTGGGCTGGTCTGTCACGTGACGCGAACTTCTTTTTCAAAATGGTATTATTTGCAGAAAACAATATTTATCTTGTCGAAAATGAAACAGAATAACTTTATTATTACTTTATATCTACTCCACCGACGTTTGTATCACTCTATACCTTTATACACCTATCTTCAANTGACCCTTATTTCCAACATGTGTATGTCTGGCGATAGTTTCAGCTATATCCCAGTTGTTGAAGGAACATTAGGTTTGAGAGTTGGCGTGTATTCATATTCTAATAGTATGGTTGTCGCTTATGACGGAATTTTTGGTATAAATACGCCATCATGCAATGCCAATGTATTGTATGCCAATACACGGCTGCTGAAGCCTGGGGGAGTAATAATTTCTTTATTCGTACTAATGTACAATAAAAAAAGTGCAGAATGTGTTATATACATGTACAGTAGTGGTGAGTGTGGTACACACAGTGAAAAAAATTATATATACTAGTATAAAGGCCCTACCACATGCAGTAGAGCACGTCCATGAGATATTATATGATGGCGGGCGGGCGGGTGATCCCGTCTATAAATTACTGCACAGTCAGATAGTTTATCCACACAAACAATTCATTTCTGTCGAAAATGCTATAATCCCTCGTGTCCCTCATTAAGATCAGATCTTTGAGAACCTCTGCCGTGTCATTCGTACTGACGTTACGAAGCTGCCTCGCTGCAGAGCTATCCTCAGGACTGTACCTGTCACTCCTAAGCCTTTCACAAAGTACATTGATGTTTTTCCCTACACATGATCTGCTGCCATTCATAATCAAATTCGCACAGGTTCTAACAACCTCATTTTCAGACTTAAGTGAGCTATTCAAAAATTTCAGAAATCTAGAAAAGAGCTGATTTTCAGGGGCAGTATCACCGCAGATCATCGGTAGTAGCGCAGATCGCGTTCTGTAAGGTATGTTAAATAATTTCCTAATACATTTTTTCCATGCTATTATTATCCGATTAAAGTGTCTACTGGAGAAATCCCATAGAACGCACCCATATAAACTCATGACATACGTTTTGAATAGCCTGTACTTCACCTCGAAATCACAGTGACCAAAATTCATGCATAATGCATCGTGTAGAAATCGGCTAACCTCTTCCTACACTCTGCAGCAAGCAGCCAGATTCCGTGTTCAACGCTTTGGGGTTTTCTTTTGCGCCCAATCAGAAGCCTCTTTGTACTTGATAAGTTTATTGTCAGACTTTACTTCCTTCCACATTTGAGAAATATTTGTGTAAGCAAGTGGACTTTCAGGATTAAAATATAAATCTCTAATTGTTCTTTGTTCAAAGAAATAGAATCCATGACTTATTTATATACCAGTAAAAACTGTATATACCAGCGTGTAACTCTATATCACTGAATTAATCCAAGTATAAGAGAAATGAGGGGATGAGTTGATAAGTTGATCTTATCAACACTTTGAAATTAATATTAGGAAACTATAGCCGCGTTCACACCTAAAACGTTTTCGTACCGTTTTCCGTAGATCGTTCCAGGGAAAACGCTCCGTCTCCCAACGGTAAAAATGCACGCATTCACACTAGCTTACATGTATATCGTTCTATCCCGAAGGATATAAGTTAAGCGTTCAGACACCAAACGTTTTAACGAAGTCATCTACAAGAGCGAGTTGAAAATAAAAGGCAGATTTACACTTTAATGTTATATTTTGTTAGAACTCTGATACAAGGTAGACCGGTCCAGTTCATCCTTGCCGTCCACACTCCCGTGCTGCTTCGACGGCAAGCACGGTAGCGCCACGGCCTTATCGTATGCGCGAGTGGATGCGTTTTCGCTAAATCGGTTACAGGTAAAGCGTTCAGACAAAAGCCGCGGTCACACTAGAGCCTTATAACGTTCGGGAAACAGTTTTAGCTTTTATAACGATTCAGCTGTTCAGACACAAGAGTTATACGCTTTCAAAACGTTCGGACAAAAACGCCAATTTTAGCGTTTTCCCAACTGTTTTAGTAATATAACGTTATAGTCCCAACGCCCAAGATGTGGGAATGAGAACCTTGAGAAATGTGACAATCTTTTCCATAAATGTGTACTTTTCCATAAATGTGATTTTTCCATAAAATTTAACTCATTACTCTTTTCTTAACATTTTTTGATAATCGTAGTTGACGTCCTGTTGTGTTTTGTTTTTTGTGGGCGTGCAACGATTTGCGATGCCATTTATTGGCTCGTGTAATTTGTTAATTTGCACTCTCTGTATGTAACTATTGCGTTTCATACGAATAAACAGATATATAATAATAATAATAACAATAATAATGTGTGGGCTTATAGTGCCTTTTACATTTAAGTGTCAAGGCACTTCACATTATTACCCAGCCTAATCCAGAAACCTTTCTGTAGAAACCAAGGGCAGCTACAATCAAGCTTTACATGGACTTTTCAGGCCAGTTGAGAGTATAGGCCTATACAGAGTGACACAGCCAGGGATTGAACCCGCAACCTTCCGATCACGAATCCAACGCGCTCCCCATTTTTGATGAAGAGTCCACTCATCACTCTTCTCTTCTCTTCACTCTTCCTCATCACTCATCCATTTTCATCCTCATCATCCATCCTCATCCCCTCATTTCTCTTATACTGTGTAGCAACATACCTAGTTACACTACATAAAAGTCCGGGTTCGGCCCGGGCTTTTTGCGTTTACACCTGTGAATCGCCGTGTCTAAATAAAGCCCGGGCTTTTCGTCCCATACATGCTGCATACATTCTCAAAAAGCCCGGGCTTATTTCAGACCCGGGCTTAAAAAAGTCCGGGCTTTTTTAGACAGGTGTAACCACGGCTATAGTCTCAATGCCTAATAGACGATATCAGTCCAAAAGAGCGCAGCACCTGACGGTAACTACAGCGTCACGACGTCCCGTACTCATTCTAGTAGAGTCAATAACGAGAAAAATCGGGACAAACTGGACAAAAGCGCCATTTTTTGCCCAAATGTTCCTTTAATATAGTACTTCAATTCTAGAAGGGGCGCCCAAGTCAGATCACCATGGTAACGTCAAAATCGGTGTTGAAGTTTTGGACACTGACTTTATCATTGGATATGTACAGCTAACTTTTGAACGGTTGGATTTACACCCCATAAATGTATTATCAACAGATAGAAACATGGTGCCTTATAATCATATAAGCATGTTTTTAGTAATTTTTAACTGATTAGGTAATTGCAAACGACGTTTTTATATATTTTGACCTATTTTGTGTTAATTTGCATAAAAAACGCAATTTCTGATTACATAACTACTGAAAACATGGTGATCTGACTTGGGCGCCCCTTCTAGAATTGAAGTACCATATATAAGGAACATTTGGGCCAAAAATGGCGCTTTTGTCCGCTATGTCCTGATCGGGTCACAATTTTGAGCTTATTGACCGAACTATTCCATGACATCTTGACTTGAGACGACGTCATGATCGCTGAAACAAGTTGAGGTTTTTCGAGTGACGTCACAGCGTTCAGAATGGGGGACGGGACGTCGTGACGCTGAAGGCCTAGCTAGCTACCCGTCAGGTGCTGCGCTCTATTGGAGTGATAGAGTCTATTGGTAACTTACATGTAGATCTTTCAAATAAATATATTTGAACAATCTTATCGAGCATGCATTTTCGACGTTGCCTAAAGGTCAAAGGTTACATCGGCCGTCGCGAGATACAAAATCTAACGCATACAAGTACTATTGGGGTTTAAACAAACGAGCAATGTAAAGATACATGTACATGTATGTGTACTTAAGATAAAGATATAGTGAGGACGTCATGTACTGGAGGTCTGGCATGATAATACTGTCACCAGGTTTTCCTCATTATAATAGGCCTATGCATTTTTGGACCACAACGGCGTAGGCCTAGGCCTATGAAAGAAGGAAACGACGGGGATCTGGTGTTGTTGAATGATCCAGGAACTTCCATGAATAGGGCTATGGACCTTGAAATCCTTCATTAGGGCCTTGCTGTGCAACAATGGTAACCTCTTTTCAATAACTTAAGCCGGTGACAGACTAGCGCGACGCGGCGCGAAGCTAAGCGTTTTCTTTTGTGTTTTCAGGCACCACTGAGCACCATGTGCAGTGGAGCGCAAAAACACAAAAGAAAACGCGCCGCTCCGCGTCGCGTACGCACTCAGTCTGTCACCGCCTTAGGGTAGGGACACACCTAACGCGATTCGATGACGCATGCGACAACGCCTTTGTTATTTTCCGCCGCACTGCACCCAAACAAAGGTTTTGACGCATGCGTTGCCCTATCGCATGCGAATCGCGTGAGGTGTGTCCCTACCCTTAGGGTGGCTGCACACCTAACGCGATTCGTTGACGCATGCGGCAACGCCTTTGTTATTTTCCGCCGCACTGCACGCAAACAAAGGTTTTGACGCATGCGTCGCCCAATCGCATGCGAATCGCGTTAGGTGTGTCCCTACCCTAAAGCCTAGTTTATACTTCGACGCACGACCATCGGCGTCCGACGCACGATCAAAATCTGTACGCCGACTTCATAGGTCGGCGTCCAGATTTTGATCGCGCGTCGGACGCCGATGGTCTTGCGTCGAAGTATAAACTAGGCTTTAGGGTAGGGACACACCTGACGCGATTCGTATGCGGTAGGGCGACGCATGCGTCAAAACCTTTGTTTGCGTGCAGTGCGGCGGAAAATAACAAAGGTGTTGTCGTATGCGTCAACGAATCGCGTTAGGTGTGTCCCTAGCCTAAGGCTAAGAATCCATTCACGCGATTTTCTTGCCGCAGACGCTCGAAAGCATTGTTTGTTTCCGCCGCGTCGGTCGCGGACAAAGAATGCGACATCGCGCGGCACGAAAATCGCGTGAATGGATTCTAGGCCTTAAAGGCCTGAACCCACTGTCGCGTTTTGCCGCCGCGGTTTCATCACTGCCCGACACATCCTTTGTTATTTTCTCGGTCCGCTGCCATTTAACAAAGCATTTTCTGTGGTGCGTTTTCCCGCTGCGTGAAAACGCGTCAGTGGGTTCGGGCCTGTGTGATTTGATTCTCATTGTCATTGAGAATAGGCCTATTTGTCACTATTGCACATACCGACATCCATGTGGAGAGCTATAGGTTGGTCCAATATCAGCGACTTATCACGGATCCTTATACATGTACGTATAGGCCCCCTACGGATCGAAATGTTTACAAAATTTGTCTTCGTTGTACAGAATTCTATCCGTATACGTACATGTATAAGGATCCGTGATAAGTTGCTGATCTCAACCTCCCTATTGAAACAGACATCCCTTATTTCATGAGACTGATCATTGAACCACTGTGCACAACAATGCTAACAGGTGTGCTCATTTTCTGATAGGCCTATACATGTACTTCACTTGTTATTGTAACGGGCTTCATTCCTAGGCCTACTCTCCTTTTCTGGGCCCCAATGATCTGGACTTAAAAAATTCTAGCAACCACCAGTAAATCAGGTCCTCACTGTACCCCGGTATATGTATTAACCGCTTTCACTTTGCTCTGATTAGGCTAACATGTCCTTTAACAGATCTGTTACAGATGTGTTGAAGATTGTGGTTTTTAACAGATTTATTACAGTAACAGCTGTGTTACACTGGTGTTTGTCTCGAGGTCATTGGTCAGTGTAACAGATCTGTGACAGATCTGTCGCACCAAAAATTATAGGGCGATAATGTGTGGGTTTATAGCACTTCACAACATTATTACCCAGCCTATGATTCAGAAACCTTTCTGTAGAAACCCAGGGCAGCCACAATACGGGGCACACGATGGACATTTCAGGCCAGTTGAGAGAGTTACAGAGTGAAACGGCCGGGGCTCGAACCCGCGACCTTCCGATCACGAGTCCACAGCGCTAACCATTATGCCACCGCGCTCCCCAAAAGATGGCGAGCGAGGACCTATTCATATCTATATACTACGAGTATACTAAGTGGAGTCTGTCTGTGTGTCTGTCGTCAGTTAAACTGGCACGTTTCACAACAGTAAGGCACAGAGCCTTGAAACTTGGTGGAGTGGTAGGCCCTAGGAAGGGCTCGAAACAGAACTAAAACGTTCTGCGCTTTGACCTACATTATGCCCTCCAGGGAGCATTTTCTGTAAAATGGAAACCCCAATAACTCAGCCCAGATGCAATATATCAAACTTGAAATTGACATGATTTGTAGCTTAATTTTTTTCTTCACCTCCCGTGGGGCTCAAGATTTCAGAATTTGCCCACCAGGAGGCGTAATTGCAAAAATAAAAAAAGCTTTATTATTTCAGTTTTCCCGCTTGAAAAAATTCTGATGATGTCACCATTCTATGTGTAATTTTGATGTCAGTAAACATAAAGTATCATTTTGTGTGTCGGTTTTTGTGCTCTATGTTGTATATTGTATATAGTTTTGATGTCATGGACAGGTATATCTTATCAAGTGCTTACCTTTGATGACATCACAGACCACTTGCAGGGAACATGAACAGTCTTTGTCCACAGCCCACCACATGGTTCATGTGCAACTTGGGCATGACTCCTGGGCATGTGTCTGTTCTTTTCAGTTATCAAAATTAACTGAACCTGACTAAATTTTTTGATAGGAACTGTCATTTCTGAGAACAATAAAAAAAAGTACGTACATGTATGCTCCAAGTTGGGGAAACACTGCTTTTTCACTCGTGTGCCTAATTGTAATTTAAAGGCCTGTATCCACTATAACGGTTTCCGGTGCGGGAGCGATTTTCACAGGCATTGGGACAATTAACACGCTATGTATTGTTAAACCATCGAAGGATTATCCAAAACCCTGTGAAAAAGTCCCGGTGCGGTTCCGCAGCGGTAAACCGGACTAGTGGATACAGGCCTTAAAGGCCCAGTCACACTTCTGCGTATGTCAGTTCCTTATCAGTTCCGCATTGACATTTTCCTCATACGCAATCATACGCATAATACGCACCACATATGCACCTCAGTCGTCTTGTGTAAGTTTTACGTACGCAGGCATGCGCACAGTATGGCCCAGTACTTTGGAAAGTTTTGGTTTACGCTGGTCATAAGTTAAGCCCGGAAGTTAAGACCCTGTCAAAGTCGCACTTCTGCGTATCCTAATTTCTTATGAGTTGCGCATTGAATCTATTTCATTCGCAGATGTACGCACAACACGCAACTCATGCGCATCTCAATCGTTTTGTGTAAGTTTTATAATACGGAAGCATGCGCGTAGTATGGCCAGTACGCAGTATAGTTTTGGGCAAGCACAAAACTATGACGCGTACGCTGTTACGCAGGTCATAAGTTATCAATACGCAGTGCATCGGTCTCGCATCGGTCGGATGCGCGGTACGAGTACGCCATGCGTTCGTGGGAGATAAGCGGTTCATACGCGGTACGTTAACCCGTCACGCTCCCCTCTCAGCGTATAAGCCACGTATATTGGACGTATACACAGCATACTTGCAGCGCAGATACAACGCACGCTGCACGAACTCATAGCGAATGCCAACGTATTGACGAATTTTCGCACTGCACGATCGCGCAGCGCATTTTGACTTATTTGTAACGTATGAGAAACACACAGGCAGCGCACAGATAGCGTACTTGCCGTACATCTCGGGTACGTGGTAGTGTTTCGCACTACACCCGCAACTCACACGCACCTCATACTCAGTGGGTGCGCTGAATTCGTTCCTTATACGCCAGATGTGCGTCGCACATAAGTCAAAGTAATCGTAAAATTTGGAAATTTTGAGCGTACCGCTGCGTATTGAAAATTTTTAATAAGGAACCCATAAGGACTTGATATACGCACAAGTGTGACCGGGCCTTTAAGGTCTGTTTCCACCAGAGCGATTTTGCGGCGAGCGGTGCGTTTTTCAGAGTGCTTTGGATAATCCTTCGGTAAACAATACATAGCCTGTTGATTGTCCCAATGCCTGTGAACCGCTGCGGAAACCGCTGTAGTGGAAACAGGCCTTAAAGGCTTGTTTCCACTAGACTACCGGTTTCCGCAGCGGTTTTGCGGCGCCGGGGCGGTTTTCACAGGCATTGGGACAATAAACGCGCTATGTATTGTTAAACCATCGTAGTATTATTCCAAACCCTGTGAAATCGCAAAACGCAATGCGGGAAACCCAGTCTAGTGGAAACAGGCCTAAACACCCAACATTTTACATACGCCGAATTCTGACATCCAATAAAAAGCACAAAAAACGACACAGTGATACAAAAAGAAAAGTCGTCTCCGAATCTCGCAAATTTTTTACCCCACCGGAGTCTTCCTCAGGCACTTTCTAGTATAAGTTCCAGAAAAGACGAAATTCTGACCGAATTCTGACTTCATCCTACATGTATGTCACAATATTTATTTTCCTCATTACTCTATATCTTAATTTTGTCCATCCATCTGGTATTTTAGGAATCCTTATCAAGACGACCAAAACACATGATCTGGTGGACGTGCCTAGTACTCGTCTGTCTACACTCCTGCTCAGCCATTACCGACCCTGAAAGGTCTTCACAAAAGGAAGGGATTGGCGTCCCCGGGTGCAAACTCACGCCGTCCCCAGGGCATCCTTCCGGCAAAAGGCTATCCTGCCGAAATGCCGATTTCAAGAAAATTGTGCAGTACATGAGCAATCATGGCAACCACTTGGTTGAATTGGATATTCAACATTGCTCACCATCAACTCGGACGAAAATAAGTTCATCGACTTTTCCTTCCACATCTCGATTGAGGAATATCAGAATTAGGAATTGTGCGATAGATAAAATTGCACCAAACACTTTTAAGAGACTTTCTCATCTCCGGCTCCTTGACTTGGTGGGCAATAACGTGACTTTGATACCCAATGAGACATTTACAGGCCTACATTACCTCAGGAACCTCGAATTAAATGGAAACCGAATATCTCGTATATGGGGAAATACATTTGCATGGCTTTTTAACTTACGGACTCTTCGGCTGAATGACAACAAAATCACGGAACTGAACACTGGAATTTTCTCGGGACTTGGCAATTTGGTTAACCTTTTCTTGAATAAAAACAACATGCACTACATCGAAAACGGAACATTTGTGGGACTCGGAAAACTGCACAACTTGATTCTTTCAGAAAATAGTCGCCTTAAATTGGTAGATGGATCGTTGACGGGTGCTTCAAATTTAGAATTCATCGATTTTGCAAAGAATGCTAACCTGTTTGCAAGGTCGACGTTTGGATTCCTAGCTGGCCTCAAGAAACTGAGGTCGGTCAGTCTTGATGGAGTGAATTTACCGGCAACAAGATGGAAAAAGAACCTCGCTATGTATTTTCACGATCAAATTAACTCGCTCACAGATCTTCACCTAATGGACACACATTTCAACAATGAACTCTTGCCAATGATACAGTGTCTGAAGAACGTGCAGAAACTTTATTTGGGAACAAACGACTTGGGTTATATTCTCAAATCATCACTCCCCAAAGTTGCCGCGAACGGGACAATCTTCCTCCAAGACAACAAGATATTGTACGTAGAGAAGGATGCATTTTCAGGAATTCAAGGATCAGTTTTTCTAAAAGGAAATTCTATCTACTGTGACTGTACTTTACTCGGCTTTGCAAACTTCCTCCGAAGTGACAATGGAAGCGTTATACGTGAGGCACACCATCTCACTTGCGGCGGCCCTATCGATATCTTTGGTACGAGGGTACTTGATTACAATCCTTATTGGTGGACCTGCAGTGCTTACATACCTTACATAGCTTTGGCCTTGGCTATCGGATTTTGTCTCCTGGTCGTCCTAGTTGTATTAATTATTTGGTGCAACTGGGTGAATATTAAATATTTCTGTTTGGAGAGGCGGGAATTGGCCAAGGAAAATGAACAAAGTGTTGTCAGTAATCCCGAGCGCCGTTCGTTGGTTTCTGGACTCGCTGGGATGAACTCGCTGCCGAAGGAGAAGACGGGGGCATTCATCTTGTACAACATGCATGACCCCGCTGCGCTCGCTTGGGTAAATCAGTATATCGAGGAGAAGCTGTACAACCATTCAATGAGGATAACCCTACAGTGGTCAGCGGGCAACGATTTCATTCCTTTGTGGAAACAAGTGAAAAATTACGGATTTGATATTCAGAAATTCCTTGTTATTTGTACAGGCGATTTCGTAACCAACTACTGGCCGGAGATATCCGAGAAGAGTGGGTATGAGAACCTCACCAAGTTCGTGCTCGTGCTGTTTGACAAGAAGAAGAAAGACCTGCCAAGGGACCTGAGAAGGTTACGATGTCCAGTGGTCGAGTGGCCTGCGGATGGGTCCATGCTGGGACGAAAGCGGACCAATTTTTGGAAGCAAGTTCATCTTGCCTTGAAAGGAGTTCACGAATAAGATAACCGAGCAGTACAATAGGTGCGTTGTAGTGATAGAGCAACGGAGGGTACACATGATATCACTTCATGCACTTCCCAACCGAGTTCGATTGGTGTACTCCAGGGCAGAGTGCGAGTCCCGAGAAAATCGAACGTGACTAACATGTGATCACTCGTTCAACTCGAACGTGACTAACATGTGATCACTCGTTCAACCATCTGCGCATGTCGAGTAGGAGTTCCAAAGCGAACGCTCAACTCTCTCAGCTCTCGCATGGCGGAGATACAAATTGAAAAATATTTTGAACTTGGGCCATGAATATTGTTGTATATTTACGCTTGAAATGCACCGGACCATGACAAAAGGGAAAAAGTGAAATTTGTTCGACACATTTTCATCGCCGCCATTTTGTCACGTGGTAGAGTCGAGTTCAACCCGAGGATACGACTCAACTCTGTAAATAGGTCAAATATGATGTCACGCGGGTAACTTCCCTCGGGTTCTTTCGAATTCGATTGCACCTGTCGGACCGATCCGATCGACCCTCGGGTTCAATCGAACTGGGCCCCTGTTTAGCCCTTAGTTTATGCCGCCATATTGGATGGAAGGTTTATTCAAATTACTGAAGTCAATTTCCCTACAAAGTCGAACAATACTCTGTCCTATTTTCTACCCCATTGACCATTGTGCGGCCTCGATAAAAACTTTTGTGTCATTGATAATTTGATATGTACTCAACAGGTTTGTGTGTTGTCGCCTTATAATCTCTGAGTTTGGAGTTCATTTATTTAGGTTATGCGTGTACAAAACAGAACTTTCAGGATTAAAATATTTATTTCTGAGATATTGTTCTTATTCTAGGGAAGTGGGATCCACCTCTGTTGGCGTTTCACGATCCATGAGTACCGTATAGGTGTGGACCTTTCATGACTGATATTTTTAGAGGTTTTCGCCAGGACACATTTTCGGGGTGGATTTGGGGGTACATGTATTTTGGGGGTGTTTTTGTATATCTTTATAGGGACCTTTTTTGCTAAGAGTGTAGTGCAAAAGATCTGTCACAGATCTGTTACAATAACCACCTTACTCTAACACAACAATAATCACCTACATGTAACAGCTAACACAAACCACCTAACACCTATTAACATTTCACAAACACCGAATTCTGACCTCGCCCTATGTCACAATGTTACATTGTATTGACTGTATCTTAATTTTCGTCCATCCGTTTGGTATTTTAGGAATCCTTATCAAGAAGACCACAACACATGATCTGGTGGACGTGCCTACTTGTTTGTCTCCACTCCTGCTCAGCCATCACCGACCCCGACAGGTATTCAAAAAATGAAGGGATTGGCGTCCCCGGGTGCAAACTCACACCGTACCCTCACGTCCTTTTCGGCAAAGCGTTATCCTGCCGATATGCCGATTTCAAGAAAATTGTCCAGTACATGAGGAATCATGGCAACGACTTGGCTAAAGTGGATATTCAGCACTGCTCACCATTAACTCGGACGAATATAAGTTCATCGAGTTTTCCTTCCACTGGATTGTTGGAGATACGAATTAGGTTTTGTGCGATTGATAAAATTGCACCAAACACTTTCAAGAGATGTTCTCAACTCCAGCTCCTTGATTTGATGGGCAATAATGTGACTTTCATACCCAGTGAGACATTTACAGGCCTATACTACCTCCAGACCCTCTCATTAAATGGGAACCGAATATCTCGTTTAGGGAGAAAAACATTTGCGTCGCTTTATAACTTACTGACTCTTCGGCTGGATCAGAACAAAATCAGGGAACTGAAAACTGGGACCTTCTCGGAACTTGAAAATTTGCTTAAGCTTGACTTGAATGAAAACAGCATTTCCTACATCGAAAACGGAACATTTGTGGGACTCGGAAAACTACGCGACTTGATTCTTTCAGAAAATGAACACCTTAAATTGATAGACGGATCGTTGATGGGTGTTTCAAATTTAGAATCCATCGATTTTTCGAAGAATGTTGACCTGTTTGCAAGGTCGACATTTGGATTCCTCGGTGGCCTCAAAAAACTGAAGATAGTTAACCTTAATGGCGTAAATATACAGGCAACAAAATGGGAAAAGAACCTCGCTATGTATTTTCACGATCAAATCAACTCGCTCACACACCTTTACCTGTCGGATACACATTTCAATAATGCGCTCCTGCCAATGATACAGAGTCTGCGGAAATTGCATAAACTTGATTTGGTAAAAAACGACTTGGGTTATATTCTCAAGTCATCGCTACCCGAACCGTACGCCGCGAGCGGGTCAATCTACCTCCAAGACAACAAGATACTGTACGTAGAGAAGGATGCATTTTCAGGAATACAAGGATCAGTTTATCTGCAAGGAAATCCTATCTACTGTGACTGTACTTTACTCGGGTTTGCAAACTTCCTCCGAAGCGACAATGGAAACATCATACGTGACGCACACAATCTCACTTGCGGCGGCCCTATTGATATCTTTGGTACGAGGGTAGTTGATTTCAATCCCTATTGGTGGACCTGCAGTGCTTACATACCTTACATAGCTTTGGCCTTGGCTATCGGATTTTGTCTCCTGGTCGTCCTAGTTGTATTAATTATTTGGTGCAACTGGGTGAATATTAAATATTTCTGTCTGGAGAGGCGGGAATTGGCCAAGGAAAATGAACAAAGTGTTGTCAGTAATCCCGAGCGCCGTTCGTTGGTTTCTGGACTCGCGGGGATGAACTCGCTACCGAAGGAGAAGACGGGGGCATTCATCTTGTACAACATGCATGACCCCGCTGCCCTCTCGTGGGTCAATAAGTACATCGAGGAGAAGCTCTACAACCATTCAATGAGGATAACCCTACAGTGGTCAGCGGGCAATGACTTCATTCCTTTGTGGAAGCAAGTTAAAAATTGTGGATTTGATGTTCAGAAATTCCTTGTTATTTGCACAGACGACTTCGTAACCAACTACTGGCCGGAGATATCAGAGAAGAGTGGGTATGAGAACCTCACCAAGTTCATGCTCGTGCTGTTTGACAAGAAGAAGAAAGACCTGCCAAGGGACCTGAGAAGGTTACGATGTCCAGTGGTCGAGTGGCCTGCGGATGGGTCCATGCTGGGACGAAAGCGGACCAATTTTTGGAAGCAAGTTCATCTTGCCTTGAAAGGAGTTCACGAATAAGATTACCGAGCATGTGCATGTAATTTGTCGATGTGATGTGATATCCGTATGAGGCTAACTTCCTAGCGTTGTAGCCAAATACCAAACCGTCGCCCTCCAAGTCCGATGTACATGTACATGTAGACATGGTAGAGATGTCGTGCGTTTGTACATACATGGTCGGCGACCACGACGTCATTGCACGTACATGTAGACTGATACCTCACCTGCAAAGCCAGGCGTACATCGCACTTGCAGCTGGAAGCAACTGGCATTGATCAGACGCAAGCCTGCGTACATCGCAGCGACTGAACGAAACTGGGTAAAACTAGTCGCTAGAAAGTTGAACATGTAACTGGCGGCGACTGGCAAAATCTCAGTTCCAGCGAGATGCAGAGCTGCGTAGGCCTACATCAACCGTTTCTGGCGACTGATCAGTCACCTCCAGTTCCAGCTAGATCCTCCCAGTCGTCAGTAGCTCAGTGGCGACGAGTTGTCTTCAGTTGCAAATGTGATGTACGCTAGGCTTATACAACGTATAGCTTGGCCCTTGTGATATACACTGTGTACAGCCGGACGCTAGGAGGGCGAAGGTCCAGCTTTTTTGGGGGGGGGGGGTGACCCTTATTTGCAACACTGTCTGGCATGTGTACAATGTATGCCTGCCGATATTTGCTGCTACATGTATATCCCAGTTGTTGAAGAAATATTAGGTTTGGAATTTGGCGTGTACCTATTCATATTCGTATTCCAGTATGGTTGTCGCTTATGACGGAATCTATATAATAATGCTGGAAGTGGGCTCACTTAGAAGCTTTGTTTTGCCTCGAAATTCGGCATGGTAATAGAGGATACCATATCCTGATGCAACGGGTGGTTTAATTTGCGAAGAGGACTTTGTTCTGGTAGCAATATTACTTTTTTAACGGTGTTGCTCGATTGCTTTCTAAATTCTCCCTAGCGCACACCGTGTTGCACCAATTCCAGCCATGCCGTGCATTACAACCTCGGCCAAACTCAGAATCGCCGATTGCCACGGGCTCTTGCTAGTTTTTGGTATAATACGCCATCATGCAATGCCAATGTATTGTATGCCAATACACGGCTGCTGAAGCCTGGGGGAATGAGGCCCAGGGCCACCTCAAAAGTCACCTTGTGAACCCTGTCGCTGCCAGGCTTGTACAATGTACTTACTATTTCCTCTAGCTCTTTTGAAGAACATATTGGCGAACGTATTGGATGTTTCCAATCTCGGGCAGTGACCACTTCGCAGAGAACACGCCTGGAATGGCTTTTCCGGTGCAATCCCAGTGAGTTGAAACGACGTACAAGCGGTGCTTGCGTCGCATGATTTTTTACAATCTTCTATAGTCCCACTTGCTGGTGGTGCTGGTAGGCCTTGTGTGGTCTGCACGTGACCTGTGGTACCAACCTCGCAGCTACCCCTGTAGTTGTCATATCCCGTTTGTTTCCAGTCCGCAGCTGAAATGAAGAAGCTTGACTACTCTCCATTCCAGTTCCGAGTGGCGCGAGGTTTATTAACGATAGCTCCGAACGGCTGGACCGAATTTGACATACTATACATCAATCAATTTGTCTTTTTTGGCGCTACAGCCATCATCGCTGTCATTTTCCCGCAAAACGTGACAGAAAAAAGTTCCTTCACAAATTACAGTTTGTGTTGACGGCCGAAATGGCGGCCATTTTGAAATGACGCAATGTACGCGCACGTGTAAACTGCACTGAACACCATGGCGAAATGAATGGGTTTTGAGAAAGGGATCCCGCGTTATGTCGGCCTTACGCGAAAAATAAAGACAGCAGAAAGATACCGGCAAGAAAGACAAGTCGATTGACATGTTTCCCTAACATGGGAGCTAAGCTAAGAGGACCTGCGCTGCGCCTGTTGTGTCAGCCATTTCAGGTAATATCTGAATAAATATGTTTATATAAAAAAAGAGGACCTGATTTCTTCAGGATGACATGTATGGTGGGGGCTGCCTGTAGTCCCTACAGTGGGGAAAACCTAAAGGGCCTATTTACTGGCAGAAAAAGAAACTTTATTTTTCACATCTTGATCGTGTATGGGCCGCTTTACACAAAGAAGTTTTGTGCGAGTGAATGAGAAGCACAGAAAAAAGAAATCAACTCGAGTGGAGACTCAAAGTCTCACTATGGGGACAAAATGGTTCGAAATACCTTTTGTTTCAAAAGGAAAGGGAAAATATTTTGGGCCGAGAGACTGACATCTCGTTCCGAGAGAAAATATTTTGGGTTGAGATACTGACAGTCTCGATCTGAGAGAAAATATTTTAGGCCAAGATCCTGACAGTCTCATTCTGAGATCACTCAACTCAGATTGAGATGTCACTGTCTCGGGCCGAAATATTTTCTGTTTCATTTTGAGTCAAAAAGTATTTCGAACCATTTTGTCCTTATAGTGAGACCTGAGTCTCCACTCGAGTTGATTTTTTTTTCTGTGAGGAGCGAGGTAAAAACCATGCTATGGGAGGATGTTTTTTTCAATTTCATCAGCCTGTTTCTAAAAGAAACGTTATCGTTGTCAGTTCTTTATCTGACCTACCTTGTGTCGGTGGGATCCTCACGTACAATCGGTCTTCAAGCAGAGGGCTTGTCACCTTCGTTTGACAGTCACTGCTCTTCAGGGCACAGGATTCTGAATTCGGATTCCCGGTGACCGCGTGGAACTTCACAGATAAGCAGTCTTTTTCTTTCTCGCAGGTGTCAATGCAACCCTTCAGGCTGACGGCAGGCAGTTTCGTAATATCGGCGTCCGCGCATTTTGCCTGATGGAACTTATACTTCGGTACTACCCAAGTCTTGTCTGAAATGGGTGTAACTTGCGTATCACTTTTCAGTAAAATAAATCGGTCATCAATGAGTAGGCTATCGGCTACTGCATTTTTAATGTAAAAAATGTCTTTAAAGTCTGCATTGTCAACCTTCCAGCCTTTATCCCCCAGACTCATTGTAATAAAAAACCTTCTGAGGAAAGAGGAAAGTAACGTTCTAGACTGGTTCCCGTCGTTGCCGCTGCACATTTATGGCGCTCAGCTATACAACTTTGTATAGCGGAACAGGAGCGCCAGCGGGTGGAGCGGCAAAGACGGGAACCAGTCTAGTAACGTTCATGGTTTACGCAATTGTGCGGAACGGAAAAAAAATTTCCACGAAACGGAGGGAACGGGAGCATGCATTATTTACTATATGAGCGGGCCTCACCGTCGTTTTCGTTTCAGAAGCTGACACTCGTCCATATCTACTCCGATGAAAATCTTGCCAAAATTATTACAAAGGAAAGAAGAAAAAAAGGAAAAAATAAAATTTAAAAAAAGAATGTTTATATATTACTGAAAATTTCGACTAAAAGCAAGGCCTACCTTTTCCAACTTCCCTTTTGAAGTACATATTGGCATACTTGACACTTGTACCTAGTTTCGGGCAGGGGCCCTTTCTTAATGTACATGTTTGAAAATTTTTATCAGGGGCAATGGTAGTCAAATCGAACGAGGTACAGGCAGCATTTTCGTCGCATCCCTTTTTACACTCGGCCAGTTTCCCTGACTGTATACTTGAGACAATTGTTTGAGTGTCAATTCCTGACCCAATTTGGCAGTGGCCTGCGTAGTGGTCATAACCAGTTGCTTCCCAATCATCTGTAATGTAGATATGTACAGGTCTTCATGAACCGCAGAACCCAGTACGGCTTATGACTAGATGACGTCTACGCGCATGCGCATTGTGTATCATCACACCTTGTTTTCTGAGTTTCGTATATTTTGTAACATTATAGGGAGGTTTAAAAATCAAACGATTAACGTAAACGGCAACGACAACGTTATATTTCATACCACACATCAACCAAATTTTATATTGCATTTTCTGTAAAAAAATAACGTCATTAACGTTTACGTTTATCGCTTGATTTCTAAACCTCCCTAGTGTTTGAATTTCATTGACCGGAGATTGAAAATATCTCCGTGCATGCAGAGTAACTTCTTTACGGTGGCTGGGAAAGGACACGCATAAAATTTTTTTTGAAAAGTTTACTAGCGTGAAAAATTATTTTTCGTTTTCCCGACTTTTTAGTAGCGTGAAAAAATATTTTCATTTTCCCGACTTTTCATTTTCCTGACTTTTTACTAGCATGTAAAATTTTTTTTCGTTTTCTCGACTTTTTACTTCCGTTTTCCTGACTTTTTACTTCCGTTATCCTGACTTTTTACTTCCGTTTTCCCGACTTTTCTTGTTTTGTGTAGCGTGGAAAATTTTTTTCGTTTTCCCGACTTTTCATTTTCCTGACTTTTTACTAGCGTGAAAAATTATTTTTCGTTTTCTCGACTTTTTAGTAGCGTGAAAAATTATTTTCATTTTCCCGACTTTTCATTTTCCTGACTTTTTACTAGCGTGTAAAATTTTTTTTCGTTTTCCCGACTTTTTTACTTCCGTTTTCCCGACTTTTTACTTCCGTTTTCCCGCTTTTTTACTTCCGTTTTCCCGACTTTTTACTTCCGTTTTCCCGACTTTTTACTTCCGTTTTCCCGACTTTTTACTTCCGTTTTCCCGACTTTTTACTTCCGTTTTCCCGACTTTTTACTTCCGTTTTCCCGACTTTTTGGGTTGCAGTATACAGTTAGCTCTGTACCTGTGCGCGTATATACCCCATACGATAGTGCATAAAAAACTGTCGATATCTTTTATGGTCGAGATGTTCCAGGTGTGTAGGGGCAACTCGTTTGAGTTTGTCGTCTGTTGCTAGATTTTTGAATAGTAATACTGAATCTGTCAATACTTGAAATATTGTCATATCTGTTGATGAGCACAGTGTATGACCGTCGGTAAAATGGCCTGTCATCTGGACAGGTTCCAGGGAATGGCTGCCCGGTAACAAATTCGAAATTCCCGGGGTATATTTCAAATCTACAGCATTTCTGCTAGCAGGATATGGATTTTCGCTAAAATCTGGTGTCTAATTTTCGAAATATTTTCACCCAAACATAGCCTTCTTCCCAAAGGCCCTATATACCCCCGTCTAGAAAAATTCTAATAAGGTCGAATTTGATTGGATGTTGCTGCATGGTAATGTCCCATCATGCCTCTGCACGAATTAAGATAAAACGGGGCGCTGCAATCGCTTTCCTGAAAGTCGGTTTTCGCTGTAGTCGAGCACCATGGGTTAAATTTTTTTTTAAAATTCTTTCGCAGTGCATTAGTACTAGGATGTATCTACAAACCATCTGGCGCAAAACTAAAATAATAGGTGGCGCTGCTGAGATTTTAATGCCTTTACGTTTTTGGTCGTAAGTTCTGTCGCTGCAATCGCTTTCGTGAAAGTCGGTTTTCGCTGTAGTCGAGCACCATGGGTTAATCTTTTTTTAAAAATCTTTCGCAGTGCATTAGTACATGTACTAGGATGTATCTACAAACCATCTGGCGCAAAACTAAAATAATAGGTGGCGCTGCTGAGATTTTAATGCTTTTACGTTTTTGGTCGTAAGTTTTGAATGGGTTAACATATTATGTCATATGAATAAAGCAAGGTACAAAAAGCACAAAATTGACACACTAAATGATAATAAACAAGAAGTCAATCTCCAGAATTCACGAATTTTCGACCCCTACCGGGGTCTTTTTCAAGTGGAACTTTACAATCTGAAACTCTAGAAAAGACTCACGAATAAAGAAAAGACTATATGAATAAAGACTAGTAAATGATTCTACTTGAATTCTGCAATACAAACGCACTAGGCAATTGTACATATCTTAAGTAAAAGCATTTGCTGGTCTTATTGACCTAATTCTAGTGTACATTCGTCATTCGTGCTTGGACTTCCTAGGCCTTACCGACGGTCATATTTCAGGGCCGTATTTAAAGGGTAGGGCGAGGGGGCAGTTGCCCCCCCCCCCCTGAGCCAACCAAAAAACAAGATTTTCATGCGGATTTTGGGCAAAAAACGGCAAAAAGAGGTCTTCTGCCCCCCCCCCCCCGAGAGGCTTCTGCCCCCCCCGGACCAAAAAGTTGAATACGGCCCTGTATTTGTACACTGTGCTCATCCACAGATATGACCATATTTCAAGTATTGACAGATTCAGTATTACTATTCAAAAATCGAGCAACAGACGACAAACTCAAACCAGTTGCCCCAACACACCTGGAACATCTCGACCATAAAAGATATCGACAGTTTTTTATGCACTATCGTATGGGGTATATACGCGCACAGGTGCAAAGCTAACTGTATACTGCAACCCAAAAAGTCGGGAAAACGGAAGTAAAAAGTCGGGAAAACGGAAGTAAAAAGTCGGGAAAATGAAAAGTCGGGAAAACGAAAAAAATTTTCCACGCTACTAAAAAGTCGAGAAAACGAAAAATAATTTTTCACGCTAGTAAAAAGTCAGGAAAATGAAAAGTCGGGAAAATGAAAATATTTTTTCACGCTACTAAAAAGTCGAGAAAACGAAAAATAATTTTTCACGCTAGTAAAAAGTCAGGAAAATGAAAAGTCGGGAAAATGAAAATATTTTTTCACGCTACTAAAAAGTCGAGAAAACGAAAAATAATTTTTCACGCTAGTAAAAAGTCAGGAAAATGAAAAGTCGGGAAAATGAAAATATTTTTTCACGCTACTAAAAAGTCGAGAAAACGAAAAATAATTTTTCACGCTAGTAAAAAGTCAGGAAAATGAAAAGTCGGGAAAACGGAAAATATTTTTTCACGCTACACAAAACAAGAAAGTCGGGAAAACGGAAGTAAAAAGTCAGGATAACGGAAGTAAAAAGTCAGGAAAACGGAAGTAAAAAGTCGAGAAAACGAAAAAAAATTTTACATGCTAGTAAAAAGTCAGGAAAATGAAAAGTCGGGAAAACGGAAAATATTTTTTCACGCTACTAAAAAGTCGAGAAAACGAAAAATAATTTTTCACGCTAGTAAACTTTTCAAAAAAAATTTTATGCGTGTCCTTTCCCAGCCACCGTACATTACGACTTTCATGTGGTCACATATTTTACGGCGTTCGGGCGGTGCCCGGCGAAACTTGGTGGAGAGTACATGTTGTAATCGCAAGACGCCCGTCAACAAACCGTGAAGGTGTCGGCCGCATGCCGTGCGGTAAGCTTCCGAGCTCCGTCCGATGAACAGGTGGTACACCGCACGGTACCCGTCAAACTTTTTTCACGAGAATTGGCAGACAAAATCGTGCGAAGCCCGCCCGGTCACTGGCAGGAGCCCGCACAGGACCCGCAGGGTACACTACGGGCTTTCTACGGCCTACCGATCACATGAAAACGCCGGGAGAATTGGGAGCAGCAAGCTAATCAATGCGGCGCCCGTTTGGCTGGTGAAAAATGTCCCGGTGCCCGTGGCGACCGTGAGGGAACCGGCCGGGCACGGTACGAAATTGGCGAAAATCGGCCAAAATGTCTGTTTTTACTCGCCGTACGGGCCCCGGAGTGGATATGTGACCTAGGCCGATTGTTGACGGGTCTTGCGATTACTCTCCACCAATTTTCACCGGGCACCGTAGAATATGTGACCACACACACCGTAGACATGAAATTCGTAATGGACCCGTACGGTCTCTGAAATCCACGGCAAGCCGCCGGTGGGGAAAATCGTAGGGGGCCCGGTGGATATGTGACCTAGGCATAATGACGACCATACGCATGCGCTATACAGTCAAAATGAAGGCGCCAATTCCAGTTGTCCTGCAACACTGGCGTTTACTCCGGGGCTAACCACGAGTGCGTGTTTAGACTACGAAATTACACCGGGTTAGACCTTAACCCGTGACGTGCCTCACCACTTTTGCTGGGGTAAACTACACCAGTGTAACACATTTTTTTCTCCGGAGTAAATTTATGTGCGCGTTTACACTTGTCACTTACGCCGGGTTAATTCGCAACCGGGGCTGCCCCGGGGTTAAATTCGTGTAATGTAAAGCCGATTATGATACTATCAATACTACATTGTACATGTTTGCTGATAAATACTTCAGGTAACGAAAACAACGCTGACATCTTCAAAGTGGAATGCACCGTCAACTGGAAAGTACTTCCTGACTGTCGTGGCCTTCAACGCAGCGCTCGACCACTCGGTTCCTGTCTGTTCAAACGGTGTGGTGGTGGACAACACGGTCCCCGTCGTGGAAGCACTCAGTGTGGAAAACACAATAACGAAGCCAGGCCTGGTCAAACAGGCAGGGAAGGTGTATTACGTTGGGAAGGACAGACGGAAGGTTTTGATCGAGAAGCCCTCCGCAGCCTGCATGTAAGTTTCTGGTAATATGAAATCCACACTGTGCTGACAATACACACAAAGTGCCTCCCTTAAGCGGCCCATACACCATCCAATGTAAGCCGTGGTTACACTACATAAAATCTCTGGGTTTTTTGCGGTCACACCTATGAATTGCCGAGCTTCAAGAAACCCGTGTCTGAAAAACACGGTTTTTTGCCGTGCTTTTCGAAATCCCCGTGTTTTCGTTAGTTCTTCGCACGGCGACAGATGGCGCAGACATTAAGTGACGTCGTTTTCGCGCCTCTAATAATGTGTGCCAATACAGAAATGACTGAAGAGTCAGTGCATGCAGCGCAACTGTCGCCGGGCTACTTAACTACAGTGTATTAGTGTGACCTCTCGCCGGGATTTTCGTACACACGGGTTTGACACGGGTCTGGAAAACACGGGTATTTTCAGCAGGTGTAACCGTAGCTATAATTGCACAATTATGGGGCACAAATGGGTCATACACGTTCCAATCTATTATTGCACAATAATGGGCAATATTATTGCCAATCTTTCTTCTACCCATCATGCCAGAAGCACATGCCCCTATTTTGGGGCGCCCCACATTGTGCAATAATATTGATCGTGTGTGGCCCAGATTGCTCGTAAGTGATACCTCCCTCTCTCATTACACAATTATGTCCAAACAGGTGAGCACATGATCCATGGACCATTTCATTTAGACCTCTCTCAGACTCTCTCTGTTGGCTCATCCACTGTTGTCCGCACGATAACTCGAGAAATCAGCCACGCATCGTTCTGAAACTTTCAGGGCTTCAAGATAAATACTCGAGGCTGAACTGATTATATTTTGAGCGAGATCTGTTCAAAACCATGTGTTATTTTTAGACCTCTCTCTCTCTGACTCTCTATCTGTCGGCTCATCCACTGTTAGGTGTCCGCACGATAACTCGAGAAGTAAGCCACGCATCGTTCTGAAACTTTCAGGGCCCCAAGATGAATATTAGGGACATAATTGATTAGATTTTGCCGTTAGCTGGCTCGTTTGGTGACCGCTGATACCTGCCGCACACGAGTGCAATTTTGTCTCCGACGTTGCCTCCATATGTTTTTTTTTGTCTCGGCATCCTGTCACCGCACACGGTGCGTCAGTCGCCGCACACGATTGCAATTTTGTCTCCTGTAGATGCGGCGTAACGTCATTTCAAACATGTTTGATCTGCGTTGGAGGCAAAAAAATTCGTCTCCGCCTCTGCTTCCGACCACCGCACACGATGACATTTGCACGTAGGAGGCAAAAATCTCCATAGTTGGAGTCAAAATTGTACTCGGGTGGGGCAGGTATGGGGCAATTATCATTCACCTGTAACTTGATACAGTACATGTAGTCCCGTACGTCAGATGACCAATGACACCACGTTTCGGTCCAATTCGATTCTTGGCTTGGCCACTAGGTGTCATTTGTTTTTCTGCTACATTCACTTCGTCCAGGTGAGCACATGGTCCATGACCATTTCATTCAATTTTTTTGATTTCTTGCTTGGTCCAGAAGCAACTTTCCGTTGAAGTGGTAGTATTGTGACGACCACATTAAACGAAAGTTGCCAGGATACCTAGCATTTGATCATTCTTCCTGTTAAAGATGTTAGTGAGGTTTCGCAAATCTGACGAAACACGAAGTAGGAAATACGAAATTGGACTTCACTTCCATGACGTACCCCATGTATTTCAGGAGATGGTTGGTATGGCAAATATCGCCTGGTGCAAGAGGGTCTTTTAGCGTGTTACGTTAAACCGAAAGAGTTATGGTGTATATTTAACTTTGAAATTTATCTTACGTTTCCACTTCGTAGATACGAAGTGGAAATTTATAAATTCAAGATACACCGTAAGTCTTTCCGTTTAAGGTGGCGGTGGAGTTAGCAAACGCATCCAATTGAGGTCCGTTTTGAAATTTAATTGCACGAATGTGTTACGACCGTAGTTTACTTTGCCAACGAAATTTGTGAGTTTATGTATTGTTGCAGATCTCCGAATTGAAAAACTGCACAATAATTAACTGATTATGTAACTTTATTCATGAACAATGCAAGTCCCAGATGAAGTTTTTCAGAGGCGATAACGGGTACAGCAGGCTCCAAATGACCGGATTTTAGGTAGTGATGGATGCAGCATGGCGAGGTCTATGGTCGTTCATGGCCCGATTTTTCAAAATTGAAATAACTAATTAGCAATTGCTTAATTAGTGGCCTGAAAAAGGTCAAAACAGAAAATTGAATAATTTTTGCTGTTTTCCTCTGAAATTCAAAAATCGGGGCTGGAACGGCCTTAGAGGAAGTTTTTTCCAGATCATATTCGAAATCAAATTGACCATCGATCCACGCACAAAAAAGAAATCGCTCGTGAAAATTTGTGAGAAAGTCCGCAACTTTCCCCGCGAGCCCTTTGTTATGGTAATGAAGAACGCGTGTGGAGTTGGTCACGTTCGGATAAAGCCTGTTAAAAAATCATCGACGACAGAGCTATTGTCAGGGAACGGCGTGGCCTAATGGAAAGGCGTCGAAAGAGGTATTGCGCAATACCATCCAGGGCCTAACATGCCTAAGAACTATACTTGAAACAGGCTATGATTGTGACCGACTGCGGTTGAGGCTATGAATAAATTCATTCAAATCATTTCCATATTCAGCGGGAAAATACGCCGGGCTTGTCTCCACCGCCACCTTAACGTAATACGCTGAAAGACGCTCTTGCAGCAGGCGATATTTGCGGTACCAGCCATCTCCTGAAATACGTTACGCCGTCATGGAAATGAAGTCCAATTTCATATTCGTTTTTCGTCAGATTTGCGAAAACTCCCTATTAGTGAGGTTTCGCAAACCGACGAAACACGAAGTACGAAATTCTGGGCACATTTCTCCCCGGGTGCGTTTTGTGTTAAAAGCGCTTCGCGCGGCGGCTGCGCGCTATGAAATTCGCACGGTAAAGCCTAGTTTCTACATCGACGCAGGACCATCGGCGTCCGACGCACGATCAAAATCTGTACGCCGACATAAGCCTACTTCATTATGTTGGCATCCAGATTTTGATCGCGCGTCGGACGCCGATCATGCCGATGGTCGTGCGTCGAAGTATAAACTAGGCTTCTCCCATGAAGATCATCTGCTACTTTTTGGTCCGTTTCCATCTGAACATGTTGAAAAACGCCTGTCTGAATTGTCTGCCGCAAAGACAATAAAGGATGAAATTACTGCTGTGGTTGGTAGCATTCAGGAACTCAGCTAACGGTTCAAGGTTCACCATCACCACCCACACATCAAGGTATAATTCGAAGTCAGGAGCAAGATGAATAGGAAAACCATTTATAGCTTCACATATAGCAAATGGTGAAACAAGTAGTAAGAACGCCACACTAACAATCAACAGCATGACGGTCATGCTGTTGACGTTTGTCGTCGATCGTTGTGAATTCTGTAACTTTCTTCGCTTGTTCCGACTTCTTATGACGTTATACAGGATCGAGGCGTTGAAGAAGAGGATGCAGGTGAAGGGGAGGAGGAAAGAAACAGCGCTAGTAATAATTGAAATTGCATCACCATATCTACTGCAATCTGCATTTGAAGTTGCGTTAATACAACCACACGTTCCAGATGGTCCGTCGATTTGTCTTATGTACAGCTCATGACCAAAAACAGCAAAATGCATCATCAACACACTCATAATAGCAACGTACGTCCATTTTCTGGTACAGAGGACCATGGCCTTTAAAGGGAAGGTAACACATATCCATCTTTCAATAGAGACCAGGACAACCATCCAATGAGAAGTCGACGGGACGACGATAGCGATAAAGGAGTAGAGAGGACAGGCCGCTTCAGTCCATGTGGTCCAACGATATGGGAACACTCCACCATATTTAAATAAAGTCTCCCTTAGGGGATTACAACATAAAGTAGCTGTGTCAAATAATGCAAGGACTTTAAGTAATATTCTGGTTGACTAAAATCATAAAATTAAAATGAATGCAGTCATTCACACTTTTAAACGGAGCACCATTCAAAATCTTGCCTTAAATGGAGGCATCCAAAAGACATTGCCCGGCGGGCACTAGTTGTTTTTGTTTTGAGTAGCGCACAGCGCCGTCTGTTAATCCACTGTGACACTACGCTATGGCACAGGTCCCTGGAGAGCTATCAGTGAGTTTAGAACACGAACTGTACCTAACCAAAGGTATCTAAAAAACGCAACACGTATCTAAACCACACCTCGAGCTCACGAATTCGTGAGCTCGGGGTGTGTTTTTTACAAACTAGTATTTTTTGGTTAGATACGTGTTCTAAACTCACTGATAGCTCTCCAGGGGCCTGTGCCATAGCTTTAGTGTCACCGTGGATTAACAGACGGCGCTGTGCGCTACTCAAAACAAAAACAACTAGTGCCCGCCGGGCGATATCTTTCGAATGTCTCCCTTTAACGCGGCGGTTATAGAGAATATCCTTCACGGCCAGTTGGGTTTGCACATTGGCCATGAACCGTGCGAGATTAGCGTCTCCTACCTTGTCTTGTATGGTCGTTTCATCCATAGTGTTGGAACAATCAATCAGAGTGAATCATAGTATGAAACTAATTCCTTTGCAAAGCATGAAGGTATCAAATCCACCAAAACAAGAATTTTTCATCAGGAACACGTATATTTGAACCCATGATATTATCCGTAAGTCCCGCCTGAAACCAGCATCCATAGTATGTTTCCAGTCGACTGCTAGGCTAAATTCTTTGACGCCCAAGATCGACATCAACTTGGTTGTTCTCCACTAGTGTAATACCCCCATCACACTGAAGTCGTTCTCAAAACGTCCTGCCCCGTCCTAAAAAAATCGTAAAACGGGCTAGAACGTGTCCCCTTGGCCAAATAATGCTTCGATGTACTGGAGCACCCTTCCCATCCACGAAGTTCGTAAAAAGACTGTAAAACGTTGCCACTACGTCCACTCCGTTCGCACACAGTTTGAGCCCGTTCGGCAAAATTTTCAAGAACGTACTGAGAACTAGCTCAGTGTGATGGGGGTATAACAGAACGGGCGCGGCGCCCGTTCTAAAACGCAGGATTGATCTCAGCGCCCGGTCTAAAAATCCGCCGCCCGGTCAAAAAAATCGCCGCCCGGACAACATTATTCACTTTAAATAACACTGAGGTTTTGCAAGCATAAACAGGAAACAGGAGCTAGGTTCGTGTTCCGAAATGCTGGAAAATCGCATTTCAGGGCTTCTAGATTTCGAATTTTTCTGGGCGAGGCCCCCAGACCCCCCGCTGAGGACGCGTGTGCGGCAGTGGTTTCCGATATCAGTAACCGTGTGACGTCAGCAGCGCCCGGTCTGTTTCAAACTCCGTACGTATCAGTCAGATGTCCGACACTACCACTTTCTTTTGCTCATAACTCAGTTTTTGTCTGTTTGAGCTGAAATTACGTGCAAACGAAAGAAAATTAAATTTTAGACAGGTTGAGCGCCGTTTTGCGCGCCTTTGCCGTACATATAGGTGGATAGAGGTTAAGAGACGCCCCCTCTCTTAACCGAGATAAATGACGAGTCGACAGTGTTGGGTCAGTCAACTTTAAAAATACCCCTACCGCATCGAGATTTGCCGCACATGTGCGCCCAGCTTTAGTCTTAAGGGCGGACTTCTACCTGAAAGTTTTCTGTCGCAATTTTCCTTTTGTAAACTTAGAAAATTGTCAGACACTCTGTTGCATGATCAATTTCTGTAGCGTGGAAGAGGCCTTTAAAGATTATGTCAGCCAGTTATTTTAGTGTCCGACAGTTATTGCTTGGAATAGCACATGTTCTATTCCTCGCCAGAAATGTCTGCAATCTTTTCGAACAATACGCGGCAGTCCTCAACAATAGACACACATTTTGGACCACCTGCAACAGAGTGTTTGACAATTTTTCATAGGTTTCCATAAGGAAAATTGCGACAGAAAACTTTCAGGTGGAAGGCCGCCTTTAGGCGCTGCTGCACATGACAGTTTTCTGTCGAAAGTTTGCTGTCAGATAGTATAACTGTCCAAAGACTATCCCGTGGAAGTTGTTCAGCTAGTGACTGTATGACAGCAATTATTGCTGTCTGTGAGCAATAATTGACTATCTGACAGCAACTTTCGATAAACTGTCACGTGAATCGGCGCCTTTAGCCTACTCGGTTAAGGGCGGCGCACACTGGCGATTTTTCGAGCGATTTTCTAGGCGACCGCCCTTGCGACCACAGCAGCGACTGAAAATATTTTTAGTTTTTTTTTAGTTTTTGTTGACTCGTTTGCGACAAATGCTTCCTTGGAAGATCAGTGATGTCGTGGATGACATCACTGATCGACCTCAAAAGTGATTATCGCATGCGACGTAGTAGTCGCATCGGTAGTTGCCCCCATTTTGTCGCACGTGTGCGCCGCTCTTTACTCGCGTCGAATCGATTAGGAACCTCCCGAATCCTAAATGATGAACACATGAAGTCTGAATGCGGCAAACGCCTGAAGTGAACCGTATACCACGAAACAGAAAAACTGTGTTGATGAAATTTACACTGTGAATTATCGCATTCGGAAAATTACTTCAATTTGAAAAAAAAAACGATTGGCATTAGCTACCAACACCGCCGGTCACTAAACCCTGATGATCAAGTTATTACATAGAGAAACAGGTAGGCCTAGNACCCCCCCCCCCCCCATCATTAAAACCTGATGATCAAGTTACATAGAGAAACATGTACAGCCATGTTTCTAACCGGGTATCACGTTGAGATTTGTCATTTCAAACTACCTTGTTTGTTGAGGAGTAAAATGAAACCTTGTGTAGTGTCAAGAATATACATGTATAAGAACCAAGAATGTACAACTCCGAATATGTGCAAAAAGTGAGTTTACAAATTTGCCTCTGGTGACCTTGTAACCGAAGGGATCTTAGTTTGTGAAGGATTATTGTGTAGAGACGACCATTACGAACAAAATGACACCTCCCATTGTTATATGCACTCAGAAATAACCGAGCTATAGAGCAGTTTTGCCGGAATGGACCATATTTTCGACAAATTGATATTGTACTTTATCTCAGGGTTGGGCACTCTGACCTATATACACTCGGCCCCAGTGTGTATCCGACGTCACGGTCTCCTACACACTGGCACATTTGGGGCTCAAAAGCCGGTAACACCACTAGATGGCACTCCACTGGGCTCCAGCCAATCACCACGCTTTCTCACTCATAATTCCCGCGGAAATTACTTCCAGGAAAAACCCAACCCCGTCCCCAGGGGTATAGTTCGCTCAGACAACCTTGGGCCACTCGCCATATTGTCAGAAAGCGAACGAGGTTGGTAAAACCCAAGGACCCGTGCTGCCACCACGCGGTCTTCACGACTGTTAATCTCTAAATGAGCCAGACGCGGAGTGTGATTTACCGAAGGGGTGAGCCCGTAGCGTCTGGCAAGCGAGACTATGACCTATACAACAAATCCATGGTTTCACCAAAACATTGTATGCCAGTAATATGTCTCTAACTTTACATAAGAATAATGATGATATTCTAAATAATACAATTCAGTCAACAACCGTTAAATCTGAACATTGGTTATTTAATTAGAAGGCCTATAATTACCGTACGCCCTCTATTATCAGAAAGAGTAACATAACGCCCACCCTTTGTTTGATTACTAAGTTGTACATTCTTTGTACTTATATTCTTGGTAGTATTTATGAAAGGAAAAGGGTATATAACTTCAATTTATGTAATATTGGCGGTGGTAGCCATGGTACTGTGGGCTCTACACACGTACGTACACTGTACAGATACATGCAGAAGGCTACTGCGGTACACTCGTGAAGAAAAATACATGTACTAGTAAATGCCAGGCCTGTGCAACAGACACCATAAGGTGAACACAATGATTAAACCACAAACCACAGTATTTACCAGTTGACCGAGCATAACCTTGAATTTGCTACAGGCGCCTAGGTCAGATGACCGACGAGTTTCGGTCCGGTTCAAGTCTTCGCTTGGCCACTAGGTGGCCAAAACCGAAAACACAAAAAGTGCAGTAACTCCCGAACTACTGGGTGTATCATCTCCAAATTTTTATCTTAGGTACATATGATAAGTATATATGACATATCTAATGGGTTTTTTATTTGACTTACTTTTCAAGGTCACAGTGGTCAAAGTTCAAAATTTTGCCATTTGGTGGCACATTCCATGGATATTGGATCTAGAGTCTTCGAACTTGGTGTGATTATGTATCTATATCACCTCTATGTGCTCAGCAATTTTCGACACGATTCTACCACAAACATGGCTGCCAGGCGGCCATCTTCGAAAATAGCTTTTTGCCCATGTTCCATAATTATGCAACTATGTAGAATGTTTTGGCCTTAAGGCTGCACTAGGCTTGTACGGTAAAGCCGTACATGAAACATGGGCTAGTCATTACGATAAATATACGGACGGTGAATAGCGCTGCGCCACGAGTCGCAAGCGACGGAGGAGGGTCCCTTCCCATGAACCTAATGGCCTGTTCCGCTCTCTTTTTAGCAATAAAGCCACACAGACAAGTGACGTCACAATATACTTCGACGCAAAACTCCCGAACGGGAAGGCCAAGACTGAATCAACGAAATTCTGCGAAAAACAGAAAGGCCTGTCACTGACGGTGCCTACACCGATGGTGGTGGATAGATATGTAAGTTCCACCTCTCGTGTTGATCCCCTTCGGGTCCGTTTATTCCGCACCTACACTCTTAGCCAAAAAGGTTCTTTAGGGGTTCTTTGTGCCTCACCAGGGGAACCCCAAGGTTCTATATAGAACCTTCTGTAAAGAACCTGAAAGGGTTCCATAGAACCTTTCGGTCGCTAAAGAACCCATAAAGGTTCCAGTTAGAACTCTTTTCTGAGGAAAAGGTTCTATCTGGAACCTCTAGGGGTTCTGAAACAACCCGAGGGTTCTTAAATCAGAGGGTTCTCCTGGTGTGGCAGCAAAGAACCTTTTCGGCTAAGAGTGTACAAACGTACAAAACTCCGGACAACGTCTGGACGGACAGCGGGCCGATACACAGGGAAAAAAATCGATCTCATCTCGAGATAAAATGATTTTCCAGCTTTTGTCCCTAAAATAAGTTTCTTTTCTACTCGAACGCAGAATGAGTATACCAGTTTTCTAAGGCTAATGCCCTCTTGCATCGACTGGAGACAACTGCAACTGGAGTCTCATTCTGAAGTCGAGACAAAATCTACTCATTTTGAGTTTTCTCAGTTCTCCAGTCGATGGGACAGGGCATCACCTGGAGAAAATTGGTGTCTGATTTTGGGGACAACTCAGGTCTTGGAAACAGACCGAGGCGAACCAAAATTTGCTCATATGAGGAGCTCGGTGGTGTGGTGGTTCTGGTGTCCGACTTGCGATCAGAGGGTCTTGGGTTCGAAACCCACTGGGTGTGAAACGTTTTTTCTATATTTATATATATGGAGACATCACTTCTTTATTTGATTCAAGACAACAGACAATCCGGTGGAAACAGCTGAGAATCCTTTAACCAGTTGGAGACAATGTCATCTCGAGTGGAGATTTTAGCTCGAGATGAGATCGATTTTTTTCTCTGTGTACCCGCAGGGACATCGGTGGGTATCGGCCAGCCATTTTCAACTCGTCGGAACAAAATCCGACAGACATCGGACGATTACTGGCCAGTGTCCCACGGGGGGCGTCCGTCGAAAACCATCTTATTCAAGGATACATGTGAAAGATATGTGGGAAAATCCGTCCCAGACCGCAACGTCGCAAAAAAACCACCGATGTCAAGATATCCTCCGCCGGCTGCTGCATTTGTGACTGAAGCTGTGTTTCTACGAGGCGTTTGCCAGCGCGGAGGAGGCGGCGGGCGCGGGTGGAAAAAATCAATCCAACTTGTTTCCCTTCGGCTGCTTTTCCACGTGACGTTTGCGGACGCGGTTTCGGTGGCGGGCGCGGGTGCGAGTGAAACAGCTAAAGGAAAATACGTTGGATCGATTTTTTTCCACCCGCGCCCGCAAACACCACGTTGAAAAGCAGCTTTTAGCTGTTTCACTCACAACCGCACCTGCCTCCTCCTCTGCGGCCGCAAACGCCTCGTGGAAACACAGTTTGAGGCATATTATGTTGCAGTGTTCTTCTGTAAATTTCCTTCGCAGATATCCGCCAACTTCACGGCCCAGGACCCGGAGAGTGGGATAGCAACTTACTACTTCGGCTTGATGAGTACCAAGGGAGCAAGCGCCGCCCCTGATATCCTGCCCTACCAGGATACCAAACACACAGGCTTCGACACGTATAAATCCTACCACCCAGGTCTCACCGCCGGGAAGGTGTTTTATATTGGAATCAAGGCCGTGAACAAGGCGTCTTTGTCAAATGTAAAGGTACGATGACTGACTATTAATAGTGAGGTTTCGCAAATCTGACGAAACACGAAGTACGAAATACGAAATTGGACTTCATTTCCATGACGTAATGTACATGTATTTCAGAAGATGGTTGGTACCACAAACATCCCTGCTATGCTGCCAGTGCGTCTTTTGGTACATCATGTAACCGATAGAGTTATGGTGCATCTTGAATTTTTAAATTTCCACTTCGTATCTACGAAATGAAAAAGAAAGATAAATTTCAAAGTTTATTACCTATCGGTCTATTAATGTCAAATGCTGAAAAGACGCTCGTGCAGCAGGCGATATTTGTTGTACCAACCATCCCCTGAAATACATGTAACCAATAACGACTTTCCTATTTAACAGGTGCTTGGTCCCTTCGTGGTGGAGGTCACTCCCCCAACCTTCTCGGGAAAGATCAACATGGAAGCGAAGCCAGCAGGCAAACTCATAGCCACGTGGAAGCCGAGTGCTTTCGCTGACGCCGAGGGCGACTTGACTTATACATTCTGTATTGGTGAGTACCAACAGTCGTGCTCAAGGCTTTCTCCACTCGATTTTTGCAATCTCGTACCCAGATCTATCTCTGGCAAGGGCTACGACTTTACCAAAATTTCTGGTCAACCGCTGGCAGCGTGCCATACATTTTGGTTCCCCCAGTCACCGCTAGGTTGAAAGGTGACTTCGGTAGCTACCGCCATTTTGTTGAGACTCATCATCATAATTTGGGGATTCCCTTGTCACATGTCTGACATCCTGCCAATCGGCCATGTTGACATTTTCTGAACACGTGGGTTTGTTTGGGATTCTCCCATTCTAATCAGGTCATTCTGTTTCTAAAAATAGCATCGGGGCGAAAAATTCGCCCCCAAGATGGCGGTAGCTACCGAAGTCACCTTTCAACCTAGCGGCTTTCAACCTGACTGAGGGAACCAAAATGCGTGCCATATATATGGAGACATCACTTGTTTATTTGATTCGAGACAACAGACAATCCGGTGAAAACAGCTGAGAATCATTTTAACCAGTTGGAGACAATAGTTGCGCTTCCACTACAAAAATGCCGGTATTTGTCCGCTCTTGTTCTGCTTCCATTACAGAATTGCCGGGTTTAATAAGTCCGGTTCTATTAAGTGCGGATCTATTTAGTTTGGATAGGTCATGCGCAGTCGCAAACGACCGTGGAGCCACCTGTAGCCGAGCATAATACTACAAATAGATCCGGTGTTATTTCAATTCCACCACAAAATTTATCCGCATCTAGATTCGGAGTATGATCGGCTATGCTATCCGAACTAAATAGATCCGCACTTAATAGAACCGGACTTATTAAACCCGGCAATCCTGTAATGGAAGCAGAATAAGAGCGGACAAATACCTGCTTTTTTGTAGTGGAAGCGCAACTTATGCTGTCGGAACTAAATAGATCCGCACTTATTAGAACCGGACTTATTAAACCCGGCAATTCAGTAATGGAAGCAGAATAAGAGCGAACAAATAACGGCTTTTTTGTAGTGGAAGCGCAACTAATGTCATCTCAAGTGGAGACCCACTTTTGTCTATTCGAGTAGCAAAAGAAACTCATTTTAGGGACAAGAGTTGGAGAATCATTTTAGCTCAAGATGAGATCGATTTTTTTTCTCTGTGTTCGTGTTTCGTCAGATTTGCGAAACCTCCCTAATACAGCACCTTTATTCTCCAAGCTCCCTATTCCTCTCTTCCAGGCACCTCTGCTGGTGGAACAGAAGTCGCCTCATGGGCGCCACTACTCCCCGGTGGGGATTGCAAGGCAACCAGCCCTCCAAGCTGCACCACGATACCCACAAAAACACCAGAAGGGATACCTCGCCTCCATCCCGGTGATGTCTTTTACATCTCTGTCAAGGCTACCAACTTTGTCGGGCTCTTCGTTGTGGGGACGTCAGCCGCCGTCAGACAGTATACCAACACTCCGGCCCTGGGCGTTGTCCACGATGTGGCACCAGAAAGCGAGAGATTGATAGTAACATTCGGTGTACGTTCTTCACTCTGTTTTAAAGCCCATCTGAATTGAATTTTAGGGTATTTTTACACGTAGGAGAGTGCAGGTAGAGGACTTATAGCCTCGTGAAGGTTCGCCTGATACCAACTTCAAAGAATCAACAGAGAAAAAAGAAATCAACTCGAGTGGAGACTCAGATCTCACTATAATGACAAAATGGCTCGAAATACTTTTTGACTCAAAATGAAACAGAAAATATTTCGGCCCGAGACAATGACATCTCAATCTGAGTTGAGTGATCTCAGAATGAGACTGTCAGGATCTCGGCCCAAAATATTTTCTCTCAGATCGAGACTGTCAGTATCTCAACCCGAAATATTTTCTCTCGGAACATGATGTCAGTCTCTCGGCCCAAAATATTTTCCGTTTCATTTTGAGACAAAAGGTATTTCGAACCATTTTGTCCCCATAGACTTTGAGTCTCCACTCGAGTTGATTTCTTTTTTCTGTGAAGAACTGGTTCTCAGCACTCGGAAAAGGGGTATGTGGAAAAGGGGTGATATTTTAAAGCCCGTCTTTATTGAATTACCGTTTAGATACAATTTTAGAGTATCTATTCTCTGATAATACTCTGTTAAACATACATGTATTTAAAAAATTATTAAGAGAATTTGTTCAGATTCACGGACATGCGATGAATCTCAACGCCGATGTGGGTTTGCACAGCCATTCTTCAGTGGTCAACCGCCAATCGCAAAAAACTGTTTGTGGTAGTATGGGTCATTGGCGTCGTTGGGCCATGCGGCCCACAGAGTCCTACATTATTTCTTTCCTACTACTGACCCAAAGACAAACTAGTCAGATATCGCAACGAATTCGACTGTAAATTTCAGCGACCTGATGACGTGGATTACCAAAGAAGCACGTCCTCTCTCGAGGTTTGGTGGTCGGGGTTCGATGTGCCTTATCACAGCATAGAGTACAAAGCATCTGTTGGAACAACTCCATACGGCAGTGATGTCGCCGCAGCAAGAGTGGTGACAGGTTCGAATTACAAGTTCGAGGGCCTTACTTTGAAGCCATTTAAGGTATGTGGTTTGGTCATTAGGGAGTTTAAGAAATCAAACGATAAACGTTAACTTTACGACAACGTTATTTTTCATACTGCGAATTCACCAGATTATATATTGCATTTTCGGTACAAAAATAACGTTGTCGTAAAGTTAACGTTTATCGTTTGATTTCTTAAACTCCCTAATATTATGAACACACCAGTACTTTTTGCAGTACATGTATATGCATGTACATGTAAATCATATAATTTTGTTTTCTCATTCTCAGCTTTATTACACGACCATCTTTGCTAAGAACGTGAATGGTGAAGTCAAGGTGTCTTCTGATGGTGTCATGGTACTAGACGCCAAGGCGTCACTTCAGGAGAAGAAGTTTTACGTTTACGATGGTCTACGGACGTGCTCGACTACTGTAAGTAGATTAAAGGGAGACATGCGAAAAATATTGCCCGGCCGGCACAAGTTGTCTTTGTTTTGATTATCGCACAGCGCCGTCTGTTAATACGCAGTGACACTACGCTATAACACAGGCCCCTGGAGAGCTATCAGTTAGTATAGCACACGAATCTAACCAAAGGTATCTAAAAAACACAACACGTATCTAAAAACACACCACGAGCTCACATATGCGTGAGCTCGGGTGTGTTTTTTTACAAACTAGAGTTTTTTGGTTAGATACGTGTTCTACACTCACTGATAGCCCTCCAGGGGCCTGTGCACCGTGCATGTCTCCCTTTAAGTTGGGCTTAAGCCGAATTGGGGCTAATCTGAGGTTGGTGCATATGTCCTTTAAGTTTAACGTTTTTTCGTGTTCGCCTAATGTGTGATATACCTCATAACATTTACTTTTTTCAGCCGTCCTGTAAAGCCGACATCGATGCCCAGGTTTCCACGGCAACCATATCCGTCCATTGGGTCATTCCGAAAGAACTGGACAAATATGTCACGCATGCGTACTGGAAGATTGAAGAGAAAAGTAATCTAGTGGACGGTAAGGAATTTCTCTTGCCCTGCACAACACTCCAAATCGTAATAGACTTTTCCAACAAAGATGGTGGCCTACATGTATCAGCTCACCCACATACATGTACCATGGCTATTCTTTGTCGAAGCATGATATAACACTACCAAATGCATCCTCTCAGATAGTTATTTTAGAAATCAAATGATAAACGTAAACTTTACGACAACGTTATTTTTCATACTATGTACACATTAACCAGATTTTATATTGCATTTTCGGTACAAAAATCGTCAACGTTTACGTTTATCGTTTGATTTCTAAACCTCCCAATTACATGTATCAGTTTCTAACTCTAAATTTTGAAACACGTTTGGAGGGATCATAAATTTTTTTTTTCAGCGAAATCCTGGAAAACTTTTGCACCATTTATTCTCGTCAGTAAGTCTGCCCATGATCAAACCAGAAGCAATGTTGGTCTAAACTCGGGTAAATACTACCGGAATGTTATACAGTGGTGCCATGGCACGGTCTGTTTCGACCCAATTCACAGTAATGGTGTCATTGTTCTTGCCAAACCCCCTCTGCCTGGATCGTCGCTCTCCGTGGAGTACAAGGACCCAAAAACGGTATGTGTGTCCTATAAAAGCACTTGATGATAGGAAGTCAATTTCCAGCATCTTAGCAAATTTTCGACCCCAACCGGGGTCTTCTTCAGGCTGGCACTTTCAAGTCGAGCTACCAGAAATGACACTTCTGACACTTTACACTTCCGGTAGCTCGACTTGAAAGTGCCAGCCTGAAGAAGACCCCGGTTGGGGTCGAAAATTTGTTAAGATTCTGGAAATTGACTTCCATCATCATTTTGTGTGTCAATTTTTGTGCTTTCTCTTTCTTTGGCTATAAAAGCACTTCCTTTTCATCTGAGTGCATGGCCCCTTGTGCAAATTTGACCAATCAAAAACTTTTGTACGGCGAAGAAACGGTTTACTACGTGGAAGCGACCAATCAGAGCAATCGTTACAAGTGACAGACCAATAATGAGTGTACGCCGTAAGTGAAGAATGGTTCAGGGTTTGTTTCGGAAGCCAGCATATAACTCTAGTTTCGTTCTTAAGGTTACTTCAGATATTCATGCTGTAGGTTAAGGCCTAGCCCACAATATAGACCATACAAAGAATTTATTGATTCTATTCAACATAACTGACCAATGAGCGAGTCTTGCGTTACAGCTCTTTATTTTGCCATGCATATAGACAGGTTGCGAAAATAGCGGCCGCCATTTTTTTGTGGAATTGGCCGAATTTTCGAACTTTTTCAAATATAATTCGAATGTATTTTATTAGCTGCTTGCTTGCTAAAATATCTTTATGTAATTCTAGTGGCTTACTGTATGACCTTTCTTTTTTTGAACGCCTCTGACAGTGTAGGCTAAAATCCCATTGAAAAACCCAAGCAATGTCAAAAAGTCCACAAAAAACATGGCGGCCGCTTATTTCGCAACTTGTCTATTCAATAGGGTAGTCGGTCATATGGGTGTACAGTAAAGTAACCTTAGAAGAACGAAACTAGAGTATGTGGCCTATGTATATTTTCAGCATGTGGTTTTCCTCTTTTAGATCAAAGTAGTTTTTGATCGGTTCTCCACTGCTGACATTCCAACTCAGTATAAAACTGAGTCATGGCAACTCACGAATGACTATTACTGGACGGTGACGGCAAATGATCAACCTGGCCAACACATCACCGGGGACTGGACGAAAGTTAATTTCAATGTGAAAGATACAAGCAAGGTATGCATTTTACATACATATTGTGGAAGCCGAAAGCTAGTCTCGTGCCACCAGACTCTTGCAATTTCCAATTTTAGAGTCTGATCCATATGGTTACTTTGACTTGTAAAACCATCATGGCGGACAATCTACCGACGATGATGTAGAACACAATGCACAATCAATGCAAAAAGCATGCAGCGTGCGAGTAAAACTACAGTATTTTGTAGCACTTGCTGTTAGGCCTACCGCACTTTTTATAGTATAATTTCCTCCCCAATCGAAAGAATATTAACATGCTTGCCTGAAATTCCAATGAAAGACACTATAAATTGACTTGACAACACAAATTGAGCCGATTCACCTTGCTAATTTTCACGCTTCAAGTTCTCTGGGCGCAGCCACATTCCTCGTGCGGATTACGTCACCAACTTTTGAGATCCATGACGCGTTGGTAGTGACTAGCCAATCAGCAAAGCTGACCTCATTTCGAATCATCGAAATAAGGTCACTACAATCAGAATTGCGTTCTGTGCCAGACCCTCGGTCGGTCTGGTTGCGCGAGACTAGCCGAAAGCTTGTAACCTACATGTAATGGTAACGTAAACCTCAAAAGCTAGGCGCGCACAGAAGAGTACAGCTAGATTCATACTTCTCCGTTTTGCACTTGTGCTTTTCCGTTCTACCACGCACTCACATAGGAAACCGACATGTGGAAAATGCAAAATGCAAAGTATGAATCTACATGTACCTTAAAGCTAGATTGATACTTCTCTGTTTTGCGCTTTGCGTTTTTTCCTGTCCCTATGTTTATGTGTGGTACCTTGGTTTATGTGTGGTACCTTGGTTTATGTGTGGTACCAACAATAAAATAACTTTTTGTCTACCACGCACTCACATATATGTGAGTGCGTGGTAGACGATACCTGTAGGAAACGGACAAGTGCAAAGCGCAACCCCCCCCCCCAAAAAAAAACATGTATGAATCTACCTTAACGCTCAGCCGTATTTGGCGCAGTGTTATTTGAAATGGCACAGCCACAAAACTTTGCAGTGTATTCGTGACGGCACCTTGCGGCTTTGCGATGAAGAAAAGGTGCTTTTCTGCATAATCAATAAATATTTCTTAAAATGACAAATACATTTGATTTTGTATCCAATTCTCCCACTTCCAGGGTGAATTCAGTGTAGTCTTGCCCCACCCCCTCGCCTTTAAGGAATGTTACCGTTTCGCCTTACGCGGCGTTTCGAAGTCAGGACTCAGCACAACCAGATCTAAGGGGATCAAGCCATGTAATGATTTGAAACCCTACGTACCGACCGTCATCGACGCCTATGGGACACCGGAAATTGATAAAGGTACGGTTCAGAGCTACAGCGGTGGATGACAGAAAGAAAAAACGATCTCATCTCGAGATAAAATGAATCTCCAACTCTTGTCCCTAAAATGAGTTTCTTTTGCAACTCGAATAGACATAACTGGGTCTCCACTTGAGATGACATTGTCTCCAACTGGTTAAAATGATTCTCAGTTGTTTCCACCGGATTGTCTGTTGTCTCGAATCAAATAAACAAGTGATGTCTCCATATAAAAAAAAACGTTTCACACCCGTGGGTTTCGAACCCAGGACCCTGATCGCAAGTCGGACACCAGAACCACCACACCACCGAGCTCCTCATATGAGCAGATTTTGGTTCCCCTCGGTTTGTTTCCAGTTTTCTCCAGCTGATGCCCCCTGTCCCATCGACTGGAGAACTGAGAAAACTCAAAATGAGTAGACTTTGTCTCAACTTCAGAATGAGACTCCAGTTGCAGTTGTCTCCAGTCGATGCAAGAGGGCTCCAGCCTTAGAAAACTGGTACTCATTCTGTGTTCGAGTAGCAAAGAAACTCATTTTAGGGACAAATAGTAGACTGGAGACTCAGTTTATCTCCAGATGAGATGATTTCTTTCTGTGCGGGTGGGCGGGTGGCGTTTGATGTTTAGCGATAAAAAATGTAATCTTTGGTCGCCGTGGGGGGGGGTCCAATCCCCAGACCCCCCCCCCATCCGCCCCCGAAGCCAGGGAAACATTCACTTTGCAACATTCCTGTCACCGCTGCTTGTAAATTGACAGTTTTTTCCACGTTACAGCCACCAAGAAACCTATACCAACCAAAGGAACGAAAATAAAGAAAGATCAAAATACACTTTGGCCCTACCCGGACAAGGATTTTACCCCTTACAACAACATCCTGTCAGCGACCTGGCCAAGACTCAGGCATAAGAAGTACAAGTGGGCTGTCATTTCTGATCCAACTCTGAGCGCCTTCTCCCACTACAAACGACCAGATAAGATGATTTACAAAGACCCGTGTGCCGCTCCCACTAAAGTGAAATGCGGAACTACTGGTATGTATGGTGGGCTGAAGCAGTCATAATTCGCTGTTTACCATTCAACGGTATTTAAATATCGTTCAACGATAAATACTACAGGTCGTTGCAATAAAAGTATGTGTTACAATAATAATTATGGCAGGCCGAAGCAGTCATAATTTGGTGTTTACCGTTCAATGGTATTTAAAATATCGTTCAACGGTAAATACATGTCGTTGCAATAAAAATATCTGGGCTTTACAACAATAATTGACTGTTACAATAAAAATATATCCAGTTGTAATAAAAATATTTTACATTGAACGATAAATACAGGTGTTACAATAAAAATCATATCGTGACAATAAAAATGCCCGTTGTAATAAAAGTATAATCGGTAAAAATGGGAGTTCTACGGAAAAGGCCGAATATTATAATTGCAACGCTCAGGTATTTTTATTGTCACGATATGATTTTATTGTAAGACCTGTATTTATTGTTCAATGTAAAATATTTTTATTACAATGGCATATATTTTTCTTGTAACAGTCGATTATTATTGTAACGACCTGTATTTATTGTCGAACGATATTTAAATACCGTTGAACGGTAAATAGTGAATTATGACTGCTTCGGCCCACCATAAATAATCGACCCTTAGAAGAAAAATACTTTAGTACATATGCGTTGTAATAAAAATATTTCACGTTGAACGATAAATACAGGCGTTACAATAAAAATGCCCACTGTAATAAAAGTATAATCGGCAAAAATCGGAGTTCTATGGAAAAGGCCGAATATTATAATTGCAACGCTCAGGTATTTTTATTGTAACGATATGATTTTTATTGTAACACCTGTATTTATCGTTCAACGTAATATTTACATGTACTTTTATCATGATGGAATATATTTTTCTTGCAACGATATGATTTTTATTGTAACGCCTGTATTTATTGTTCAACGTAAAATACTTTTATCACAACGGAATATATTTTTCTTGTAACAGTCGATTATTATTGTAACGGCCAAATATTTTTATTGCAACGACCTGTGTTTAACGATATTTAAATACCGTTGAACGGTAAATATTGAATTATGACTGCTTCGGCCCGCCATAGTAATGCATCTGATGAAATGCGTAATGCAGGCTACAGTCAGTTCTTCTTTTAGCATATCATGTTAGACCGAGCTTGGAGGAAGTCAGTATAACTCCTCCAAGGACCGAGAGAGATGGTGCATCTTGAATTTTTAAATTTCCACTTCGTACATGTACATGTATATCTAGAGGAAACGAAAGATAAAGGGGCTGTTCGTTTTCGTTAATTGAGGAATCTGAGTTGTGATCCTTGAGAAAATGGAGAAGGCTACGAAACTGCAAACTGCAGCGATTATTTTGCACACCACAACAAATAATCCCTGCAATTTTCAAGTGCATAGCTTTTTCCGTTTTCCCAAGGATCACAACTCAGATTCCTCAAGTGACGAAAACGAACAGTCCCTTTCAAAGTTTAATCGCAACTCTATCGATCTAACGTCATAGGTTAAAAGCGGTGCGTAAGAACACCGAATCGGACCAAATCGGACCGGATCGGACCGAATCGGGACACTTTTGCACCGAATCGGAGTTGGTTTTGCTTTGGTATGAAGTTTAACCTCAAGTTCTTATATGGAATAGGCCTATAATGAATAGATATTGCGTATTATCCGGGAGATAATTGATTTTTGATGATTGAAGTCCGATTCTGGCTGTTGTTCAAAGCCAGGCGAATGTCAGGAGCTAGTTCCAATATCTGCCGTCGACACAGCATGCTTGTTTCAGACGGTAGATTTCTAACAAAATGCAACGTTAAAGTGTAAATTTGCCTTTTATTTTCATTTCTAAGTCATTATAATGTGTTCTTACGAACCCGGTTAAAAGACGTTCTTGAAACAGGCGATATCTGTGGTACCTACCATCTCCTGAAATACACAATACGTCATGGAAATAAAGTCCAATTTCGTATTTCGTACTTTCTGTTCGTTAGGTGGGGTTTACGAAACCTCACCTATAAGTGAGGTTTAGAAACCAAAGGATAAATCGGGAGTTTAAGAAATCAAACGATAAATGTTAACTTTACGACAACGTTATTTTTTGTACCGAAAATGCAATATATAATCTGGTGAATTCGCAGTATGAAAAATAACGTTGTCGTAAAGTTAACGTTTATCGTTTGGTTTCTTAAACTCCCTAATGTAAACTTTACGACAACGTTATTTTTATACTTTTGTACCTTTTCGGTACAAAAATAACCTTGTCGGTAAGGTTTACGTTTATCGTTTGTTTTCTAAACTTCTCTATTATCGGAGGGATTACGATCCATGTCACATCACCATTTTTGAAACTTATTTTTCAGATACTGAATACGTCAATGTAGACAAAATGAGCCTAGAACATGGAAAGCGATATTACATTTGTGTTCACGCCGATTCTATCAGCATAAAACATGAAAAATGGACCGAACCCCTCCCAGAGGTGAACAGCTGTAGCGATGGTATCACCGTGGATCTTACAGACCCGAAACCAGGGAAAGTTTGGATCGGTTCGGAGAAGAAAGAAGATGCCTTTTACGTAGTAAGAGCATTGCACTATAAAAGTCTGTTTAAATTATCTGGAGCTCGATGGGCGTATGTCAATCAAACCCCCTAGTAATACCCCCATCACACTGAGCTAGTTCTCACTACGTTCTTGAAAATTTTGCCGAACGGGCTCAAACTGTATGCGAACGTATTGGACGTAGTGGCAACTTTTTACGAACTTTATGGACGGGAAGGGTGCTTCAGAACATCGAAGCATTATTTGGGGAAGGGCCACACGTTCTAGCCCGTTTTACGATTTTTTAGGACGGGGCAGGACGTTTTGTGAACTACTTCAGTGTGATGGGGGTATTACCAGACAACAATGAACTTAGGGTTGACTCTGAACGGTCCAACACGCATTGTTTTCTAACCAGCTGAACCTTGGTTCGAAATAGAACATGCAACTAGGCCTTGATTCGAAATTGAACACAGGCATAGGCATGGGATTAGCTGGAGGTGTCCTGTCAATAAATCGCATTTCAATAGCCAGACTTCACCAACAACACCAAGGTCTGCCTGACAATCAAAGGGTCCTCCCATCGAGCTCCAGATGATTTAAACGTACTATAGTCCCCAGTGTTCAGTTTAAAGCTGAACAGCACGAACAAAAAATCCCATGTGACGAGCAAGAGAATTGCAAACGTCCTGCAAACACTGGCCTCAAACGAAGGCTCAGAACATGATAGACCCCACGACGCCAGGAGGGCGCCACCTCATTTGCCTTCAGGCAACTGAGCTGTTAACATCTCTGGATACTTCTTAAGGGCGGCGCACACGAGCGACAATTTTGACCGATTTGTCGGCCGACTTGGTTTCCGACCGCCAAAGCGACAAGATTTGGCGCTTCTGATTGGCTGATGTCTAGTCGCACCACCAGTCTCGTCGGCGGTCGCCCAGAGTTAGTCGCTCATGTGCGCCGCCCTTTACACTACTCGAAGAAAAATACGTTTACACGGCCACAGTCCACAGGTTGATGAAATGGAGAGCCTCCTAGTGCCAATAGTCTGAATTACTCTATTCAGAGTTACCGGAGCATGAGCCACAGAATTCCAGGAATTGGCTGTTCAATTTTGATTCCCCCTCCTTTTTGCTATTTCTTAAGGATATAAAATCGTCATTTTTCAACATATTTAAAAAATTAAAAGACTTTTTTGATATAGCGAAGAAATTGCAGTTCAACTGTTTGACTTTGAAGCTGTGCACGCATGGGGTTTTCGTTATTTCTGTCTTTAGCCAGAAAGCTGAATAAAAATTATCTGGACTTCACACCTCTTAATTGCACCCCTTCGAAAGGTGTTTTGAATGGGTCAAAATGGATTTTTCCTCTGTGGGGTGTAAACGCCACTTAGGTTCGAACCATCAACCCTGATTTATAATCCACCACTCTAGCCCTTTTTACACGGTGCCGGTGCGTTCCGGATCGAGACTAGATCGAGGCGGGTTCGGTTATTTTTCCCCGTGTAAAAGCGAAACAACTGACCTCCACCTTCCTCGGGCCAGTTCAGTTCGCCGCGTGAGTCTCGGGAAGGTGGAGGTAGGGTCAGGCTGGTTATTCTCTCGNCACACACAGACAGACACCATGACCAAACACTATATGGTTTCCGATCTTGAGATCGGAAACCATAAACACACCTCGAGCTCACGAATTCGTGAGCTCGGGGTGTGTTTTTTACAAACTAGTGTTTTTTGGTTAGATACGTGTTCTAAACTCACTGATAGCTCTCCAGGGGCCATAGCTTGTGCCATAGCTTTAGTGTCACCGTGGATTAACAGACGGCGCTGTGCGCTACTCACAACAAAAACAACTAGTGCCCGCCGGGCCATATCTTTCGGATGTCTCCCTTTAACGCGGCGGTTATAGAGAATATCCTTCACGGCCTGTTGGGTTTGCACATTGGCCATGAACCGTGCGAGATTAGCGTCTCCTACCTTGTCTTGTATGGTCGTTTCATCCATGATTCTGAAGGTCTTGATTAGTGTTGAAACAATCAATCAGACTGAATCATAGTATGAAACTAATTCCTTTGCAAAGCATGAAAGTATCGAATCCACCAAAATAAGAATTTTTCATCAGGAACACGTATATTTGAATCCATGACATTATCCGTAAATCCCGCCTGAAACCAGCATCCATATGTTTCCAGTCGGTTGCTAGGCTGAATTCTTTGACCCCCAAAACCGAGATAACTCAGTATCGGTTTGGTGCCCGACACTACCACTTTCTTTTGCTCATAACTCAGTTATTATTTGTCTGTTTGAGGAGAAATTACGTGCAAACGAAAGAAAATTAAATTTTATACAGGTTGAGCGCCGTTTTGCGCGCCTTTGCCGTACATATAGGCGGGTAGAGGTTAAGAGACGCCCCCTCTCTTAACCGACATAAATGACGAGTCGACAGTGTTGGGTCAGTCAACTTTAAAAACGCCCCTACCGCATCGAGATTTGCCGCACATGTGCGCCTAGCTTTAGCCTAAAGGCGCTGCTCCACGTGACAGTTTTCTGTCGAAAGTTTGCTGTCAGATAGTAACTGTCCAAAGACTATCCCGTGGAAGTTGTTCAGATAGTGACTGTATGACAGCAATTATTGCTGTCTGTGAGCAATAATTGACTATCTGACAGCCACTGTCACGTGGATCGGCGCCTTCAGCCTGCTCGGTTAAGGGCGGCGCACACTGGCGATTTTTCGAGCGATTTTCTAGGCGACCGCCCTTGCGACCACAGCAGCGACTGAACATAATTTTAGTTTTTTTAGTTTTTGTTGACTCGTTTGCGACAAATGCTTCCTTGGAAGATCAGTGATGTCGTGGATGACATCACAGATCGACCTCAAAAGTGATTATCGCATGCGACGTAGTAGCCGCATCGGTAGTTGCCCCCATTTTGTCGCACGTGTGCGCCGCTCTTTACTCGCGTCGAATCGATTAGGAACCTCCCGAATCCTAAATGATAAACACATGAAGTCTGAATGCGGCAAACGCGGCAAACGCCTGAAGTAAACCGTATACCGTGAAACAGAAAAACTGTGTTGATGAAATTTACACTCTGTATCGCATTCGGAAAATTACTTCTTTAATTACGATTAATTCAAAAAAACGATTGGCATTATATCTACCAACACCGCCCGTCACTAAAAGCTGATGATCAGGTTACATAGAGAAACATGTACAGCCATGTCTCTAACGGGGGTCTCTAACCGGGTATCACGCCGAGATTTGTCATTTCAAACTACCTTTGTTTGTTGAAGAGTAAAATGAAACCTTGTGTAGTATTTATGAAAGGAAAAGGATATGACTTCAATTTATGTAATATTGGTGGTGGTAGCCATGGTACTGTGGGCTTTACACACGTACATGTACATGTACATGTACATGTACGTACACTGTACAGATACATGCAGAAGGCTACTACGGTACACTCGTGAAGAAAAATACTAGTAAATGCCAGGCCTGTGCAACAGACACCATAAAGTGAACACAATGATCAAACCACAGTATTTATCAGTTGACCGAGCACAACCTTGGATTTGCTACAGGCGCCTAGGTCAGATGACCGACGAGTTTCGGTCCGGTTCAATTCTTCGTTTGGCCACTAGGCGGCCAAAACCGAAAACACAAAAAGTGCAATAACTCCTGAACTACTGGCTGTATCATCTCCAATTTTTTATCTTAGGTACATGTACATCTAATAAGTATATATGACATATCTAATGGGTTTTTGATTTGACTTACTTTTCAAGGTCACAGTGGTCAAAGTTCAAAATGTTGCCGTTTTGTGGCGCGTTTCCTGGATATGACCAAGAGTCTTCAAACTTGGTGTGATTATGCGTCGAGATGACCTCTATGTGTTCAGGAATGTCGGCACGATTCAACATCAAATATGGCTGCCAGGCGGCCATTTTTGAAAATGGCTTTTGGCCCATGTTTCATAAATATGCAACTATGTAGAATCTTTTGACCTTAAGGCTGCACTAGAGTTGTTCGCTAAAGCTGTACCTGAAACATGGGCTGGTCATGATTACGATAAATATACGGACGGCGAATAGTGCTGCGCCACGAGTCGCAAGCAACGGAAGAGGGTGCCTTCCCATGAACCTAATGGCCTGTTCCGGTCTCTTTTTAGCAATAAAGCCACACAGACAAGTGACGTCACAATATACTTCGACGCAAAACTCCCGAACGGGAAGGCCAAGACTGAATCAACGAAATTCTGCGAAAAACAGAAAGGCCTGTCACTGACGGTGCCTACACCGATGGTGGTGGATAGATATGTAAGTTCCTCCTCTCGTGTTGAAGAACACGTGACAATCCCCTTCGGGTCCGTTTATTCCGCACATACAAACGTACAAAACTCCAGAAAGGTCTGGGCGGACAGCGGGCCGCTGGGACATCGGTGGGTATCGGCCAACCGTTTTTCAACTCGTCGGAACAAAATCCGACATCAGACACCGGCCGAGTAGATTTTTGGCCGTCACCCAGAGCCCTGATATCCTCCGGACAGTGGTCGAAATCCAACAGGTATCCCGCCAGCTACCCACGGGTGCGCGACCGAGCCCCCTCGGATGTGCGGTCGATCTACAAAATCACCCGATTGCCGACGGACAGCGGACGGGCCGATACCCGCTGCGACATAGGTAGGGACTGGACGGGAGTCGTCGGAACAAAATCGTCGGGGTGCCGTCGAAAACCATCTTATTCAAGGATATATGTGAAAGATATGTGGGAAAATCCGTTGCAGGCCGCAACGTCGCAGAAAACCACGGCGATGTTAAGATATCCTCCGGCGGCTGCTGCATTTGTGACTGAGGCTGTGTTTCCATGAGGCGTTTCCCTTCAGCTGTTTCACTCGCACCCGCGCCCGCAAACGCCTCGTGGAAACACAGCTTGAGGCATATTATGTTGCAGTGTTCTTCTGTAAATTTCCTTCGCAGATATCCGCCAACTTCACTGCCCAGGACCCGGAGAGTGGAATAGCAACTTACTACTTCGGCTTGATGAGTACCAAGGGAGCGAGCGCCGCCCCGGATATCCTGTCCTACCAGGATACCAAGCACACAGGCTTCGACACGTACAAATCCTACCACCCAGGTCTCACCGCCGGGAAGGTGTTTTATGTTGGAATCAAGGCAAGGAACAAGGCGTCTTTGTCAAATGTAAAGGTACGTTGACTGAACGTTGTCGCTAAAGGCTTTTCAGCCTTACAGACTTTGCGACTATGGAGAACGGCAGGTGGAAACGCAAGCCAGCACACACCGGGCGATATCGCAAGCGAGCAAAAATCGGCTTTTGACGCCAGGTGCGCGCTGGAAGCGATGCGTGGAATCTTCTCGCCAGCGATGGATCGAGCAGTGATATCGCCTAGTCTGCGGTAGCTGGCGAGAAGATCGGTGGCGAGTAGGCCTAGATCGCTTGCAATTCGAGACACAGCGACTGTGATCATTAGGCATATTCAGGAGGAGGCGTGTCTTTATCTCCAGCTCGACGTGCAAGATTCAATAACCCTGTTTGTCAAGCTGGCTCGATAAATAAGACTGAATCTATAATACTGCTCATCGAGCGGCTCGACAAACAAACCCCCTAATAGTGCTTATTAATACCTGCCGCACACGAGTGCAATTTTGTCTCCGACGTTGCCTCCATAGGAGTTTTTTTTTGTCTCAGCCTCCTGTCACCGCACACGGTGCGTCAGTCGCCGCACACGATTGCAATTTTGCCTCCTGTAGATGCGGCGTAACGTCATTTCAAACATGTTTGATCTGCGTTGGAGGCAAAAAATCCGTCTCCGCCTTTGCATCCGACCACCGCACCCGATGACATTTGCACGTAGGAGGCAAAAATCTCCATAGTTGGAGGCAAAATTGCACTCGTGTGCGGCAGGTATAACCGTGCGGCTTGATGTAAACCAAGTGTACTGCCAGTGTTTCTGTGGGTCAGTGTGTCCCCCTTATTGTATGGGAAACGCTGGCAGATAGATCGACACGTTTCTCTGTGTGTCCCCTATTGTCAAGTCGCAGCTTATTCCGTCAGACAATAGGAGGGAAACACACACAGATGGGGAACACTGGCAGATGTTACACAGGTGTAAAACCAACTACGACTTTCCTATTTAACAGGTGATTGGTCCCTTCGTGGTGGAGGTCACTCCCCCGACCTTCTCGGGGACGATCAACACGGAAGCCAAGGCAGCAGGCAAACTCCTAGCCACGTGGAAGCCGAGTGCTTTCGCTGACGCTGAAGGCGACCTGACTTATACATTTTGTATTGGTGAGTCGTGCTCAAAGCTTTCTCCACTCGATTTTTTGACGGTTTTCACAATCAGATAAACATTTTGGCACCAGAGGCCGCTTGCACGAAATATCTTACATGTACATGTACGTGTAAAATGTCCCTCAAACTATTGTTCCAAACAAAAGATAAGGGAAATTTTACACTTACCTCCGTCTCCACCACTTTGCCCTTCCTCTGGTCTCTGAAGACAGGCCTCTGCCCCTCCCCTCCCCTCCCCTCCCCTCCCCTCCCCTCTCTGACTGCTGTGCCACAGAGTCATACCCCTTCTTGCCCTTTCTTAATTCAATTTCCATTTTCTGATGTAGGGATCATCAAATATGCCGTCAAGCAAATTTCACAGTTCTAGTATAGCAACTATGGGTCGTATTCATAAAGCGTTTCTATCATTAGAACCGTCGTAGGCCGGTTCCAAGTGTAGTGGTGAAGTACAGTTGGAACCAGCCTAAGACTTCACCACTACACTTGGAACCGGCCTAAGACGGTTCTAATGATAGAAACGCTTTATGAATACGACCCTATATTTCCAAACTCCGTGATCCTCTGTTCTAGGCACTTCTGCTGGTGGCACAGAAGTCGCCTCATGGGCACCCCTACTCCCCGGTGGAGACTGCAAGGCAACCAACCCTCCAAGCTGCACCACGATACCAACAAAGACACCTGAAGGGATACCTCGCCTCCATCCCGGTGATGTCTATTACATCTCTATCAAGGCTACGAACTTTGTCGGACTCTTCGTTGTGGGGACGTCAGCTGCTGTCAGACGTTATACCAACACTCCGGCCCTGGGCGTTGTCCATGATGTTGCACCACAAAGCGAGAGATTGATAGTAACTTTCGGGGTACGTTCATCACTCTTGTTTTGCATGTAAAGACCATCTGTATTGAATTTTACGGTATTTTCACATGTAGGAGACACAGGAGGTTGTCTAGAAATACATAAAAATAACGTTTTATTGCTCACCCTGTATATCGTGTGTACTAATGTACACGGCGTACCGCCAAGTGTATATAATGTATGGCGGTACGCCGTGTACATTAGTACACACGATATACAGGGTGAGCAATAAAACGTTCTTTTTATGTATTTCTAGACAACCTCCTGTGGTAGGAGAGTGCAGGTAGAAGACTTCAAGCCTCGTGAAGGTTCCCAAAGTCCTACATTCACTGCTTCACCTGAGACGAGCGCAATCACACTCGCGCCTCTGCACGCCCCAAAATTGCACCGATGAGCTCGATTGACCGCGCTCCTCGGCATTCTTGAAGTTTGCCACCCTGACACTTGCACGATTTTTGTCCCCGCAATGCCGCGCAACGCGTCGTGGCAAGGCGTGCCATTTCGGTGAAGCCGTGTTTGCGCCCTGTTCGCATAAGTTACGCACTGTTTGCGCAACGCTCGGCGACTTGTTTACGCATAGGTTCGCGCATTGTTGATGTCTACGGTAGGCCCCCCTACCGCAATGTCACGCACGACACGCATAGTTCCCGATCTCTTCCCGCATCGCCCCTACGACCTCGCACCGTCGGCAGTATTCGCGCCCAGTTCGGGCAGTTTTCACGCATGGTTGACGCAAGTGGCACGCACATTGATGCGTGCCGAATTTTTGAACATTTCAAAATTCTCTCTACGACATGGCACGCACCCCCGCACCCTTCACACACTCCTCACGCTCCTTCCCGAAGACTCAAATCATTGGCACGCCGAAGTGCGCGCCATTGCGGGAACGAAAATCGTGCAAGTGTCAGGGTGTAAAAAATACCACTCACACAAGCGTGCAGCGACGTGAACGTGCGCAATCGACGCTCCTCGGCTCTCAGCAAATCAATCACAAACACACTACAAAACATAACCATTACCAGTCACCATACATATCTTGAAAGAACTAGTCTGCCAAAAGGTATTTGTAAATAACGATATATAGTTTTGATTGGTTGAATAAATGGCGGGAACCAATCACTACAAGCCACAAAGACTCCAGTTATAGTTGAGTTGGCATCGTATGTTTTCAACCATTTTAATTCCCCAAGCCGCCACTGTAAAGCCCATCTCACACTGCCACGATTCCGACCACGATGCTTCTACGAATGCTGCAAAATGTTTTCGTAGAGGGATCGTGGCGGGCGGGCAGTGATCTGATTGGTCTCGGCTCAATGCGGCTTTTGTAATCACTTCATGCACGCGTCGTGCACCTTCGTGTTGACTTCCTGTATGCTTCGCGCAGGCATCGTGTTCACATGCTGCAGCCCGTCTCACATTGCCACGATTCCGACCACGATGCCTCTATACGAAATGCTTTCGTGGTGTTCCTATAGGCTTCGTAATGAATCGTAATGCCTTCCTATAGGCTTCTTGTTTTTCGTGTCCCAGGCCCCTCAAGATTGGTGAGAATTTTAAACATGTTTAAAATTCAAAAATCGCGTGTTTAATCCTGAAGACTTCCGCGATGATCGTAATGCCTTCCTACAGGCTTCTTGCAAGCTTCGTGTTGATCAACACGAAGCTTGCAGGAAGCCTCCAGGAAGGCATTACGATCATCACGGAAGTCCTTAGGATTGAACACGATTTTTTTAAATTTGAAATCGGTTTTAACTTCTCACCAATCGTGAAGGGCCTAGGACACGAAAAACAAGAAGCCTATAGGAAGGCATACGATTCATCACGAAGCCTATAGGAATACCACGAAAGCATTTCGTATAGAGGCATCGTGGTCGGAATCGTGGCAGTGTGAGATGGGCTTTAACCAAAGCGAAGCATAGGGGGCCTATACAAAAACAAAAATAGTGATTTATCAGTCCCATAATGTCCCTGTCCAAAGTATAAAGTTGTTTCCTGGAACAAGTGTGATGAAGGAGTGCGATTGCTCTCCTGGATCAATCACTTGAGGAGAGTAAATAGGGAGGTTACGGTAACGTTCCGAGTCCCGACTCCGACTCCAAAGGACTCTTTTTGGGGCAACTACGTCATCAAATACAAGGTGGTTTTCCAAAGCAATGGTGTTTACTCATTCAGGAGAACGACGAATAGAACCCGTCTGGGCGGTAAATTTATCTCCGACTTGAAAAANCCTTGAAGTTCAGGCGCGAGTGTGAACAGCTCTCCTTCACGAGTGTGGACAGCTCTCCTCGAGCCTTTGAGGAGCTCAACTGATTGAGCTTCTGCAGATTTCAAACGTGAAGCACTGTTATTTCCCTCCTACTACTGACCAAAAGACAAACTAGTCAGATATCGCAACGAATTCGACTCCAAATTTCAGCGACCTGATGACGTAGATTACCAAAGAAGCACGTCCTCTCTCGAGGTTTGGTGGGCAGGGTTCGATGTGCCTTTTCACAGCATCGAGTTCAAGGCATCTGTTGGAACAACTCCGTATGGCAGTGATGTCGCCGCGGCAAGAGTGGTGACAGGTTCGTCTTACAAGTTCGAGGGCCTTACTTTGAAGCCATTTAAGGTATGTGGTTTGGTCAATATTATCAACAGTATATAAGTACCAAGAATGTGCAACTCCGAATATGTGCCAAAAAGTGAGTTTATAAACTGCATCTGGTGATCCTGTAACCGAATGGATCTTAATTTGTGAAGGATTATTGTGTTGAGAAGATCATTACGAACAAAATGACACACTCCACTCAGAAATAACCGAGCTACAAAACGTTTTTTGAATGGACCATATTTTCGACAAATTGATATTGTAATTGATCTCAGAGTTGGGCACTCTAGCCTATAGGCCTACAACAAATCCATGGTTTCACCAAAATCAAACAAAACAGGAATGCTAGTAATTTGTCTGTAACTTTTACATAAGAATATTGATGATATTCTAAATAATACAATGAGGGGGTCGCCACTTCTCCACGGAAAGATGTCGCTGCGACCATATCAGGCCTTTTCATTGTCTTCAGGACGTCATCTCCGTGGCAATATACAGGATTAGCACCTTTCCGACTCCGACTCCGACTTCAACTACGAGAACGAATTGCAGTCCGCCGCGGACATTCTTGATAAAAACGAGTTGGTAGACGTTTTCAATTCATCAAACACCATATATTGAAGGCAGAAAAATTTGGCCTTATAAATCGGAAATAAGGATAAATTATGAATATTGAACTCGTAAGCCTAGTCGTTACGACTTGAAATACGACTATGATATTTGCGATTTACGGGCACTTCCGATTACGAGTCAAAATTATTCTGCTACAAAGTTATGGCATTTTACGATTTGCAAACGTCTATCAAATCGTTTTTATCAAGGATGTCCACAGCGGACTGCAATTCGTTCTCGTAGTTGTAGTCGGAGTCGTAGTCGGAAAGGTGCTAATCCTGTCTAATACGAGGTGCGAGCATGAAGCCAAAACGTCACGGCAGTGTGACGTTGACGTTCCGTACAACGTCACAGTGGAAAAGTGGATACGGTCGCAGCGCCATCAAATTTAATGGTAGAAAAAAAACGGCACCTCCTCATTCAGTCAACAACCGTTAAATCTAATCATTGATTATTTAATTAGGAGGCCTAATTGTCGTCTGTTATCAGAAAAAGTAACTTAATGCCCACCCTTTTGCTTTATTAGTACATGTAGTTATGCATTCGTGGAGCTAATATATATTCTTGATATTATGAATAAATAAATAAAAATAAAAAGTTGATTAGATTTCGCTGATGGCCTCAAAATGCATAGATATTGGACTGAGATACAAAAAGCAGTACTTTCCGCAGTACATGTATATACATGTACATGTAAATCATAATTTTGTTTTCTCATTCTCAGCTTTACTACACGACCATCTTTGCTAAGAACGTGAATGGTGAAGTCAAGGTATCTTCTGATGGTGTCATGGTACTCGACGCCAAGGCGTCACTTAAGGAGAAGAAGTTTTATGTTTACGATGGTCTACGGACGTGCTCGACTAGTGTAAGTAGATTAAACGGCCCCGTGGAAACCACGAAGCAACCGTTTAGTCGCAAACAGACGAATATCTGGCACAGCGTTACATCTGTTTGGGTCGTAGCCGTATAGAATGAGACTATGCCAACTAAAAAAATCTCTCTTGGGTGCTGTAGGGTGTTCTTGGATGTTCTAGGGTATTCTTGGGTGTTCTTGGGTAGACTGTTCCAAAATACCCGTTGATTAAAGGGTGTTCTAAGGTGTTCTTGGGTAGGCTATCTCTGGAGTACCCGGACACCCTGGAGATACCATAGGACACTCTAAAGATACTCTAGAACAACCTTTATTCAATGGGTATTTTGAAACAGTCTACCCAAGAACACCCAGTAAGAATACCCTAGAGCACCCAAGTGATATTTTTAGTAACGCTGCGGCACTAAGTGCTGGGGATCAGCGCCTGTTTTCGAAATCCCCGTGGCTGTACCATCTAACACTGCCCTAAATGCCAAACCATCTGGATTTAAGGAATGTCGCACAGCCAAGAATATAGGACTGTGCCATTGGCACACACTGCAAAGTTGTTTGCTGTGCACTTTTCAAATGATGCTGTGCCTAATGCGGCTGATGAGCATCATTTTTCTTAAACATCCATATGTACTCCATATGTATCCATCTGGACTCCCTCCCAAAACTCCATCATTTTTCTGTGTGCCCCTAGTTTATGGTATTTCCAGCCTATATTGTGACAGAAATAAGAAACCCGTTTTCGAAATCCCCGTGGCTGTACCATCTAACGCTGCCCTAAATGCCAAACCGTCAGGATTTAAAGCCTCACTGTATTGAATTTTACGATATTTTCAAAGTGTTAGAAGAGTGCTGGTATAGGTCTCATAGCCTCTTAAAGGTCCACAAAATACTTGCCAGATATGTACTTCAAAGAACCAAGCCCTAGTTTTCAGCACACAATGAAAAAAACTGCAAGCAGAGCCCTAATGTATTCAGAGAGACCATAGTACATTTTACACTACGCTAACGTCGGAGGACGTTAGCACTTTCTGAATTCAATACAGTGTGGCTTTAAGGAATGTCGCACAGCCAAGAATATAGGACAGTGCCATTGGCACACACTGCAAAATTGTTTAGAAACCAGTTTCTTATTTCATATCTAAATTGTGACAGAGGTAAATTTAAAAAAAACACTTTCTTGATTTTGGTACAAGTGCATCCAAGGCGGAGGCCGAATTGTCGTATAGTTCCATACAACCGGCGCTTTAGTCGTATAGGCTACATAATATAGGCCTACATCTTCGATGATCGAAGGCCGATCTGCTCACCACTACGTTACACCGCACATCACCCTTCGAGAAATAGACCAGTCGGCGGCGTATCTTGGCACCATGCCAACTTTACCGGTCGACCAATCATATGACACTTTATATCGGGTCTTCGGCTGCAACTCTTTGTACCACGATTCAAATTTTACAACACCGATTCTGATTGGCCTCTTCTTCTCGAGGCGGCAGATACGCCGTGGACCGGTCACTTTCTCGAAGGGTGATGTGCGATGTAACGCAGTGGAGAGCAGATCGGCCTTCGATTATCGAAGATGATAGGCCTAATGAGTGCTATATCCTCATTTACTTGTTTTCAGCCGTCCTGTAAAGCCGACATCGATGCCCAAGTTTCCACGTCCACCATGTCCGTCCATTGGGTCATTCCGAAAGAACTGGACAAATATGTCACGCATGCGTACTGGAAGATTGAAGAGAAAAGTAATCTTGTGGACTGTAAGGAATTTTTCTTGTCCTACACAACACTCCAAATTGTTACAGACCTTTCCAACAAAAATGGTGGTACAACAGTTCTCACCATATGACGTCAGAAGCTTAAAATGCCATTCAATGGCCGCTGGCACTCATGCCCGGTTGTTCAGGTCTGGCTCACCTGCGCCCAGCTTATTCCTAAAGCCTCGCTTATGTCGCCCTACGCTGTGATAGAAATAGCGTCAACAAGTTGCAACTGATAACTTATGTCGCCACCGACTAGAAAAATACCGATCGGTCGCAATTACCTGGAACTAGTTTTTCGCCGTCTATTGAGTGCTTATGTCGACACAGATTTCTTTTGATTTTAAGTAAAACGTGCTGAAGTTGAACACGTGCGATTTTCANCCGGCCCCGACCAGGTATTCGCCGTTTGGGCTGTAGCTCCATGACCGGCCGATCGCTATAGTATATGGTGGTAGGATGGCATATCAACCGTTGGGGGCGACACTTATCTTCGTGGGCGCTGCGCGCCGTACGTTTCACTCACCCGCCCCATTCGTCCAGATCCTGAAAGTCGCACATGTTCAACTTCAGCGACTAGTTGACAACTGTATCCTGAAGACAGCCAATGAAATTCGCTTTACATTCCACGTGGCCTAACGTGACCACGTGACCTAATTACCACGTCACTTGGTCAAAGGAAATCAGTGTCGACATAAGCACTCAAAAGACGGCGTTAAATTAGTTCCAGGCAGTTGCGACCGATCGGTATTTTTCTACTCGGTGGCGACATAAGTTGTCAGTTGCAACTTGTTGACGCTGTTTCTATCACAGCGTAGGGCGACATAAGCGAAGCTTTAGTCGCGCTTATGTCTGGTCATAAGAACAGCTTAATCGATTCCGAGTTCATTGCACAACCTGAATTAAACTCGGGATTACCTAAGCCTGGCTTATTACCCTCCTTCCCAATGTTTTCCTATACAATTTGCTCGATGATGTCTGCCCGGTTGCTCAGGTGTGGCTTACGTGAGCTGAACCAATGCTTCTGCCATCTACAAAGTCAGGGCATAGACTGATGAATAGGCCTACCATTGTAAGTCGCGCTTATTATAACCACCCCACTGCCAGGTTTATTATAAGAAAGGCTTAAGCTTGGCTTGCGTTTGAAGCCGAACCTGCGCAACGCGCTGTGAAATATAAGTCTGGCTTAAGCCACGCTTATGTCGGGATCGACCCAACTCTGGCTTAAGCCAAGGCTGAACAACCGGGCATAAGCTGATCAAGCGGGCCATGGGCAGAAAACTTTTAGATGCATGTAAAGCATGGCGCACACGAGCGACTAAAATGGGGGCGACTACCGATGCGACTACTAGGTCGCATGCGATAATTACCTTTGAGGTCGATCAGTGATGTCATCCGCGACATCACTGATCTCCCAGTGAAGCATTTGTCGCAAACGAGTCAAAAAAACTAAAAAAACTAAAAATATGTTCAGTCGCTCCTGTAGTCGCAAGGCTAGTCGCCTAGAAAATCGCTCAAAAAATCGCTCTTGTGCGCCATGCTTTAAATATATTGTCTGAGAGGATGCGTTTGGTAGTGTTCCGGTTATACATGTACCATGCTTGGACAATGAATGGCCACGTCGTCTGCGGGAGAACTGAAGTAGGCCACCATCTTAGTTGGAAAGGTCCACAGCTCTCGTTTTTAGCTGTCATTCTCATCCAAATACATGTGTGATTACTGCAACAGTTTCCAACTGTAATTTTTAGCTCAGCTGACCAAAGGTCATCTCGCTTCACTAAGAGATATTAACCCCTTCCTACCCAAGTGGTCTGATAAGATATCTTTTTCGGTTCACGAAGTGATATTAACCCCTTTCCAGTGATTTCCACGAGGAACGGTATATATCATCCTGAGAACCCAGAGCATTTCCACTCTGCATAGCGCGTTACAATGCCCTGGGGAAACCCACCCCATTTCGGTGGAGTAGAGGGACGTTCCCTCATGTGTACTCGCCAGTTGGTAATTCACAAATAAACCATGCAGTGCAGTGGGGAAATACCACTTGATGTAACAACCAAACATCGCGTCTAGTACGGTACTACAACGCATGCACATAGATATGGTGTTACGAGTTACCGGATACCAGTCTCCTAGCACTGTATCTCATTCCATAATTTATGCATGCTGTCGAATGATAGCTGCCCCACACACCATGAACTTGATCATACCTTCGTGTTTTGAACCCATCGGTACTTACTCGCTATCTAAATAGTCCGTGAGAATCATTTTGACGCGAAGTTAATTCAGGAATATTAAAAAATTAGCGAGTTGTCAGCGAATCGAGAAATTTTTAAAGTCGCCGTATTTGGGAATGACCACGGCGAGATAGAAGCTTCGCTGTGATTGGTTGTATTCAGCGATAGATTTTCTGTCGCTGGTTCCACAGCTAAATGGCGCCAATTTCAACAGGGCCTCGGACGTGCGAGTAGGGGAGCGCGTTTTAGAGGACCTGTTGCAAGAGGATGGGTATATATTTGCTTGCTAACCATTAAAATGATGAACTATTCTTACTTGTTATCTCGTTTCCCCTGTTTCAACCTCTTGAGTTGGCAGGTCATAGTCAGCTGAGCGCAAGGCCCATGGGGCTCTTGTTCAAACATGTTTAGATGGATGAGATAAATATTTTATTTTTTTCAGCCAATTCCTGGAAAACTTTTGCACCATTTGTTCTCGTCAGTAAGTCTGCCCATGACCAAACCAGAAGCAACGTTGGTCTAAACTCTGGTAAATACTACCGGAATGTTATACAGTGGTGCCATGGCACGGTCTGTTTCGACCCAATATACAGTAATGGTGTCATTGTTCTTGCCAAACCCCCTCTGCCTGGATCGTCGCTCTCCGTGGAGTACAAGGACCCCAAAACGGTATGTGTATCCTATAAAAACGCTTCCTTTTCATCCAAATGCATCCCCCTTGTGCCAAATTGACCAATCAAAAAATTTCGTCCGGCGAAGGAACGGTTTTCTACGTGAAAGCGACCAATCAGAGCAATCGTTACTAGTGACAGAACAAATCTGCATGCCTGCTACTTCGGAGAGACCGAATTACGAATTACGAACTACGAATAATGCCCGCTGTGCACGATCAAATTTTTCATCCAATTTTTTGAATATGCTCATTAAAGGCCTACATGCGGGTTTATACATTGAAGCCCCAATAGGCCTGGAATCTGAATTTCCATGGATGAAAAATTTGATCGTGTACAGCGGGCATAAGTTTATTGTACCGTATAAAACAAATTACATAGGTTTGAAAAATTGTGCGAACAAGGTGAAGACATGACAGACAAAGAAAAGGATGGAAGAGGGCGCCGTGACTTGGAAATACACAGGAATGTGTGAATACCAGACTAGGCCTTGGGCCCACCTGTGTATTGCCAAGACACGCCAATGGATTAAGAGACCAATAATGCGCGTACGCCGTAAAGGCCCGTCTACACGATCATACATTTGTTCAAAACATCATCATACATTTGTATGATGATGTCCAAGTTTGTTGTGGATTTCCGTCTAATATACACAATGCAGCTAAAAGTTTGAACATCATCATACGTGTTGGATGCCATTCAAGCTTGTTCGGAAAACGGTCCACACCCGATCATACATTTGTCCATGAACATCATCATACAAATGTATGATGATGTTTTGAACAAATGTATGATCGTGTAGACGGGCCTTTAGTGAAGAATGGTTCACCGTTTGTTCCGAAGCCAGCAAAATGCATGTTTTCCGTAATAGTGTTTTTCCTCTTTTAGATCAAGGTAATTTTTGATCGATTCTCCACTGCTGACATTCCAACTCAGTATAAAACTGAGTCGTGGCAACTCACCAATGACTATTACTGGGCAGTGACAGCAAATCAACAACCTGGCCAACGCATTACCGGGGGCTGGACGAAAGCTGATTTCAAGGTGAAAGATACAAGCAAGGTATGCATTTTACGTACATTGCACATGTTGTGGAAGCCAAACGTTTGTAACCTAATGGTGATGGAAACTTCTGAAACTAGGTGCGCACAGAAGAGTAGAGCTATATTCATACTTCTCCGTTTTGCACTTGTGGTTTTCCATTCTACCACGCACTCACATAGGAAACCGACATGCAGAAAACGCAAAATGCAAACTATATGAATCTACCTTATAGCTAGATTCATACTTCTCTGTTTTGCGCTTTGCGTTTTTTCCGTTCCCTATGTTTATGTGTGGTACCAACAATAAAATTACTTTGTCTACCACGCACTCACATACATGTAGGAAACGGACAAGTGCGAAGCGCAAAAAAACCCAAAAAGTGCATGTATGAATCTACCTTAATCGCTCAGCCGTATTTGGCGCAGTGTTATTTGAAATGACACAGCCACAAAACTTTGCAGTGTATTCGTGACGGCACCTCGCGGCTTTGCGATATCCCTTAAAGCCCAATTCACACTGCCACGATTCCGACCACGATGCCTCTACGAAATGCTTTCGTGGTTTTCCTATAGGCTTCGTGATGCCTTCCTACAGACTTCTTGTTTTTCGTGATAATCCGCACCCATTGTAACACTAAGGCCACGATCCCTCTACGAAAATATTTCAGAGGATTCGTAGAGGCTTCGTGGTCGGAATCGTGGCAGTGTGAATTGGGCTTAGAAAAGGCAGTTTTCTGCAAAATAAATAAATATTTCTTAAAATGACAAATAAATTTGATTTTGTATCCAATTCTCCCACTTCCAGGGTGAATTCAGTGTCGTCTTGCCCCACCCCCTCGCCTTTAAGGAATGCTATCGTTTCGCCTTACGAGGTGTTTCCAAGTCGGGACTCGGTACAACCATATCTAAGGAGATCAAGCCATGTAATGATTTGAAACCCTACGTACCGACGGTCATCGACGCCTATGGGACACCGGAAATTGACAAAGGTACAGTTCAGAGCCAGGGAAGGATTGAGAGCCATCTCGTGCGAGAAAACTCTCACGTGGAGCAGCAGCTGTAACAGTAAAGATTGTCCCCTGTAAAAAGTGTCTGCTTCTATTGTGCAGTGACAGATTAAAGGGAGACATGCGAAAAATATTGCCCGGCGGGCACAAGTTGTCTGAGTTGTAGCGCCGTCTGTTAATACACGGTGACACTACGCTACATCACAGGCGCCTGTAGAGCTATTAGTGAGCTTAGAACACGTATCTAACCAAAAAACACTAGTTTGTAAAAAACACACCCCGAGCTCACGAATTTATGAGCTCGTGGTGTGCTTTTAGATACGTGTTGTGTTTTTTAGATACGTTTGGTTAGAAAAGTGTTCGAAACTCACTGATAGCTGTACAGGTGCCTGTGATATAGCGTAGTGTCACCGTGTATTAACAGACGGCGCTACAACTCAGACAACTTGTGCCTGCCGGGCAATATTTTTCGCATGTCTCCCTTTAAGGTGCATGGCTATAGAACCTATTCACCAGAGATTCGAATGTAACAATTGGATCTTTTGTTCCTAGGACAGTTTTTCATAGGCACATTATTTCCTGTCACCCCTGCTTGGGTGTGTTTCAAAATTGGTCACCCAAGAAAATGGGGCAAAATTTAACTTTGAATGATCACAAAGATTTGTGCCATTGATTTTCCAAAAATCAAATGTTAGGATTTGATAATATAGACCTTTAACTATTAGTTTCTCCATCTGTGATGTACAGTGTACACTCATTTGAAGGAGGGTATCAAAAAATATTGAGCTTACCAGCAAAATCTATCGTTCCGCCCGACACGAAATTAAACTACTTTCTGCTGTCAGACTTTAAAGGGTTAATAGATCAATTAGTTTGCAGTGCCATAGTTTAGAGTTCCATGATACCTAGATCTGACATGAATATTTTAGAGTTTCAACAAACAGCCTTTCACCAGTTGACAAATGAATGGTGAAAATTTTCTGGTGTCGGACGGAACACTTTTTGAAACACACCCGCTTGTAAATTGACACTTTTCCATTTTCTAGCCACCAAGAAACCTATACCAACCAAAGGAACGAAAATAAAGAAAGATAAAAACAAACTGTGGCCATACCCGGACAAGGATTTTACCCCTTACAACAACATCCTGTCAGCGACCTGGCCAAGACTCAGACACAAGAAGTACAAGTTTGCTGTTATTTCTGATCCAACTCTGAGCGCCTACTCCTACTATAAACGACCAGATAAGATGATTTACAAAGACCCGTGTGCTGCTCCCACTGCAGAGAAATGTGGAACTACTGGTATGGATCAAATTCCTTGAACGTCCTGTCTTTGAGGCATTAACAATTGCACGTAGTTCTTTGGATGATTGCACTCAAAGTTTTTAAAACAAAGTTTAAAACTTAAAACAAAGTTGAAGGGAGTTTAAGAAATCAAACGATCAACGTTAACTTTACGACAACATTATTTCTCATACTGCGAATTCACCAGATTATATACCGGTATTGCGTTTTCGGTACAAAAAATCGAGAGGTTAAGAAACCACTCCGTTAACGATAACACTAACGCTAACGCTATTTCTGACGTACATTTGCAATGGAAACAATAACGTTAACGTCTGTTAACGAGGCGATTTCTTAACCTCTCGAATAACGTTGTCGTAAAGTTAACGTTTTCGTTTTATTTCTTAAACTCCCTAATCCGTCCGATTATGACAACGTTATTTTTCATACTGCGAAATTACCAGATTATATACTAATATTGCATTTGCCTTTCACCTTAGAAACCCGATTTCTATTTAATATTGCATTTGCGGTACAAAAATACTGTTGTCGTAAAGTTAACGTTGATCGTTTGATTTCTTAAACTCCCTATTATGATCCATGTCACCTCACCGACTTTTAACTTCTTTTTCAGAAACTGAATACGTGAATATAGAAATGACCCTAGAACACGGAAAGCGATATTACATTTGTGTTCACGCCGATTCTATCACCATCAAACATGAAAAATGGACAGAAACCCTCCCAGAGGTGAACAGTTGCAGCGATGGTATCACGGTGGATCTTACCGACCCTAAACCAGGGAAAGTTTGGGTCGGTTCCGAGAAGAAAGAAGATGCATTTTACGTGGTAAGAGCATTGCATTAGTCACCAGTGTTCAGTTAGCCATAGCAGGCACGGATCCATGATTGACAGAAAGGGGGGGCGTAGCTCGACGTCACCCGACGGAGGTGGTGAGCACCGAAAGCACGAAGCATTTTCCTGGCATCTGGGAGCAAAATACTTGAATTTTTATGTGATTAAATTTTTCTTGCTAAAAAATCACTACTCTGCCAAAAATAGGGGGGGGGGGGCGTACGTACGTCCCTTCCGCCCCCTCTTGATCCGTGCCTGCATACATAGGTAGAGAGGGTATGCATGTGACGTCACTTCCTGTTTAGCCCTTCGTTTATGCTGCCATATTGGATGGAAGTGCTTTTCAGAATGTCCAGTCATTTTTGCACTCACTTTACCTTGCAATGGAACCTAACCACAAACCACAACTTGGCCAGTTACGTGTGCACATGCCGATTTGGTTGACCGACTTCTAATGGGACCTTGTTCAGGTGTACACTCTGATTCAAGATAATCATACAATCATGCACACGTAACTGACGGTTAGGTTCTATTGCAAGGTAAAAGGAGTGTAAAAATGACTGGACATTCTGAAAAGCACTTTAGAAATTACTGAAGTCAGTGAGACCAAAAGCAAAATATTTTGTTGACTATGTACTTCTAAAATCATTCCAGCTTTCTGGTATGTGTATTGGAGAATAAAACCACATCTTATCCCAACATTTTGCATTTAATACTTGTTTATCAGGCGTGAAAATTAGCAATTCACACCTTTTCTAATACATTTGTATTTTGTAAAGTTTCCCTCCAGAGCCATGGCTAATTATGCATGAATGAGCTAATTATGCAAGGATTATGACGTAGACGCATATCCCCGGGTTTTTTGAGACCCGTGTCAAACCTGAAAAAAATCGCCTGAGACCCCGGCGCGCGTCTACATTACTAAAATCTAGCTGAACCTAAGTGCTAAAAACTTACCTTGTAATATACTTTTTCCCGCGATGTGCTTTGTTTACATAGTGTTAAGTTGTTCATCCTGGGTCTACATTCATTACGTATTTTTACTCAGACAGCAAGAAGGGAAACCTTTATATGGAGAAGCAGCTAACTTTTCTCCTTCCATTCTTCAGACCTCTAACACAGAGCTGGACATCAACTGGTCAGAATTCGTCGACGTGGAGGAACGAGGCAAAGCGCCTCATAAAACGGGAATCAAGTCTTATGCGGTTGCTGTGGGTAAGCGTGCGTCATATTCCAGCGTGTGCGTTCCCTCGTGACATACCGCGTTCGATATCCTTCGTACCCATGTCAACGACAATACATTATACAATTGTAACATCTCGACAAAAATTAATTTCATTCTGATGCATTAAAGGAGCTGGACGTCCAAGTTGTAAACACTCACTCACTGGTTATCTATCCACGCGACGCCTGCGGTGCTGCCACCTATTGTCGGTGATATGTACTGACGTGAATATCGTGAGTGAGTTGCATTGGACCGGGCACCAGTCTAACGATCACGGGGCGCTACTGGTGCTGCCACCTTCATGAAGGAATAAAACTAGTTTGCCGACCACTGTTTGTAAACAACTGGTTTGTTTACAACTTGGACGTCGAACTCCTTTAAGTTAAAGTGAACTGAACTGGTAACTAGTAACTAGTCTGGTAACTAGTCAAGGTGTCTGAGTACAGAATCAAACGCCGCCATCTTGAATCTATTAATTCACTCACATCTAGAATTTATTGCCTACTTCATGTTAGAGTATATTTACACAACTGCTTTGGCTTTGCTGCCTTCGAATAGCATTTAGACCACGGACAACTGCAAATCTAGGCTTTATATCTAGGGATGTAATCCGCTGAAATAGGAAATTTGTAATTTTGAAATTGAAAATTTCGACACGTGGACCACGAAATTTTTCTTAGTGTCATTTTTAACTGCCGCAACAATTCCCTTCAACTTCCTTCAAAGAATATCTTCCGGCCGTGGTGTAAGCATGCCCCTATGCCTATCTGATTACAGGTTCACATCCGGGGTACAGCGACATCGTCGACTATAAGGAGGTGGGATTGGAAACGAAATACGTGGCCCATGGACTCAAACTCCAAGACGGTCACACATATTATGCCACAGTTAGAGGCACGGATTATGTCGGGCGATCAGCGACCGCGACGAGTCCTGGTGTCATAATAGACACAACGCCTCCGTTAAAAACAAGTGTTAGCCTTGGAAAGCATTTCACGACGAGCAGAAAGGTGGAGGTCAGGTCAGTAATTTGCATATGTTATGATAATTACGAAATCAGTTGGTCAACTGGACAGTGAAAAACCCGAAACGAATTTAATCCCGATCAGTGCCCCAAAAAGGTCGTCGATTGACGGAATAGGGAGGTTAAGAAGTCAAATGATAAACGTAATCTTTACGACAACGTTATTTTTCATACTACACATTCATCAGATTTTATATTGCATTCACGGTACAAAATTAACGTTGTCGTTCACGTTTACGTTTATCGTTTGATTTCTTAACCTCCCTAATAAGCCGCATCGAACAAAAGGATTTCCATTAAGTGCGAGCCATGGAGTTCGTCACTTCCGATCGGGGCCTCTAAAGTTTAGCTAAGCATAATCCAAACGCCAACTGCCGTGCATTGATTCACCATGGAAATAATGCCGATTTGGGCAACGCAATGGTCACTCTAAAGCGGCCCATCCACGTGCAATATTATTGCACAATATGAGGATCAAAATGGGCAATATTATTGTCAACCTTTCTTCCAGCCATCATGCCAGAAGCACATGCCCCTATTTTGGGCCCTATATTGTGCAATAATATTGTGTGTGGATGGGCCCCTTTAAGCAGCAATACACGTGCAATATTATTGCACAATATGAGGATCAAAATGAGGATCAAAATGTCCATTCATTCCAGAAGCACATGCCCCTATTTTGGGCCCCATATTGTACAATAATTTTGATCGTGTATGGTAAGGTATGGGCGACTTTTTGGTCAAAACTATAATTATTTCATAATAATCCTCGTTGTAGCTACGATGGCTTATTCTACGACAAGGAATCTGGTATCTCGCATTACTATTGGTACGTGGGTTCAAAGCCGGGTTATGCTGACGTCATGCCAAAGAAACGAACGACCCAGACACGTGATGTCTCCGACGAGCTCAAACTCCATGAAGGTCACGTGTACTATGTATCTGTGATGGTATGATTCATTACTTCATGTATTTAAGGCTTCTCTTACATAGAAGTAAACGGTATACGAAAACCTCGATTAACAATGGCTTCACGGTCGTGAATCCTCGGGAAGCCATTGTTAACCGGCATTTTAGTATACCGTATACTTCTATGAAAGGGATGCCTTAAGGCGCTGCTCCACGTGACAGTTTTCTGTCAGATAGTCAATTATTGCTCTCAGACAGCAATAATTGCTGTCATACAGTACTGTAGGACACCAGTAATTGCTGTCTGAGAGCAAAAATTGACTATCTGAGTCTGACAGAAAACTTTTGATAGAAAACTGTCACGTGGAGCGGCGCCTTTAGGGAGACTCCACTCATTGTAAACTTTTGAATTTTTATCAATCCATGGAGACTATTGCCATGAGTTGTGATGTCACTAGTGTCCATAGGCTGAAGATCTTTGTAGTGAATGAGCTAATACTGTGACTGTTAGGCCTATTGGTTGTACCATATGCTTTGAAGTGGTCCCTTGGAATGCAATAAAAATGCTTAAAATGATGATTTTGCTGATTTGAAAAAAATATGGCATGTTGTAGGTATCAATGAATTTGAACGTATTAACGATATTTCAGAAATTTAAAATTTTACACAATGAATTTTACATGAAGTACGAAATTCAGCTTCATTTCCAGGACCTAATGCATTTCTGGAGATGGTCGGTACCACAAATGTCCCTTCTGCCAGAGCGTCTTTTAGCATATCAGACCCAGAGAGTTATGGTGCATCTTGAATTTTTAAATTTCCACTTCGTATTTACAAAAAGTGGAAACTAAAGATAAATTTCAAGGTTTAATATACACCGTAACTCTACCGGGCCGCGTCACTAGATACGCTAAAAGAGGCCCTTGCAGCAGGCGATATTTGTGGTACCAACCATCTCCTGAAATACATTACGTCATGGAAATGAAGTCCAAATTCGTATTTCGTACTTCGTCTTTCGTCAGATTTGCGAAACCTCACTAATGGGGCTCATAGCTACGATAGAGGGCAGCACACCAAAAAACAGGTCCTATTGCGGCAGTGTGCTAAGATCCCCATCAGGATGTACATGTACTCCTTTTGTAGGCAATAAACAGAGCTGGCCTCCCGAGCACGGCCACTGATTGGCCGAAGACGTACGACGCCTCACCACCCACCAAAGGACACGTCTTTGACGGGCGAAGGGACCAAGCAACAGCGGACAAAAAGGACCAAGACTATCAAAAGGATGCCAGTACCATCTCAGCATACTGGGAGGGCTTTAGTGATCAACATTCTGGTATTGCCTCGTACAGCTGGTCGGTAGGGACGTGTCCTCGCTGTAGTGACGTCATAAGGGATCACCCCGTTGGTACGACAACTGGTGAGTTGATGAGGCCATTGGTAAAGTAACAATCCCGTTATTATGGTCCCTACATATCAATGTAGGGACCATCTTGATATCACTGGGTAGGTAGGAAATTTTTATTTCTTTCCTTCTTTCTTTCTTCTTCCACACTCAATTGGGAGACTATAGTACATAAACTATTAGATGACCTCAAAAACAAGCAGTACCATCGAATAGTTGGTAGTTGTATCCAGGTCTGAAAGGTTAGATACTTTCCAAAAGATGAATGTTATGAGTGTTTTGGAAGCAATTTTTGTTGTGAAGTGATGAACTTCAACATTGCTCTTGGTGTTTTTTTTTCGTTTGGTTC
>NMRB01002001.1:88980-133380 GCA_002633025.1 Notospermus geniculatus | reverse complement strand
GTCATGACTCGATCGTGGCATTTTTGTTGCTTTTAGTGGCTACAAATCGGAGAAAAAGAGTAGAAATGTGGGAGAAAAGTAGAGAAATGTGATGAGTTGTTTACACTGTGCCAGGTACCCCGCAGTTATGAGCTCTCTCTGCTGTGATTGGCTACAAATTTAAATGGCCAATTAATCGCAGCGCCATCTATTGTTGATTGTATGAACTACACTCTGCAGCATTTCTGCACAAAATACGCAATAAAATGTCTTTTTCGTTCAATTTTCAACTAGAAGGAGAATCAGGCATAGATGAAAATGTACAAAGACGTAGCAAGGATGGTGATGAATCGAAAAGTATGCGTTGTCATTGTATATAAGAGACAATTTTTGCCAGAATGCAAAAAGCCATGCATGGCCAGCAGGCCTAGGCCTACTATTACAAACAGGGTGACCCATAAAAGTTGTTACTGAATCTTTTTAGAACTGTACATTTTAGACCTCATGAGAGACTACCCTATGAAACAGGATGACCAGTTCACTGTAACTACCCCGTAACAGTAGGCCTACCGGTAGACAATTCTTAAATTGACGTAAACGAGAAAGATCTGTGCACTTTCGCCGAAATCGCAACCATAACCTCGGTCTGAAACTGAATGACGTGTGCTCACTGATGCAGAGAACCCCACAACAGTGACTTCGATGACGTTGCGTCAGAGTCGACCATTGCTGAATCATGGATTGCGTCACGTCAGCTGGTTACAGATCAAGGTTGTGGTTGCGATTTCTGGGGAATGTACAGATCTGCAAATTCGAGAATCATATAGGCCTATTTCTGATATTAATCATTTGCAGTACGGTACCAGTAGGCCTACCGGTACCTTTAATGTATCTTCTCTTTCTTTCAGTCATGTCAGTGGATGCATCGAACGTGGCCCAAAACAATACCTCACAAAGAAGCCTCCTGATGATGATTCTTTGGACTTAAAAGCTGCAGAGAAAGTTGTCGTCAGGGCAGATAAGGTTTGTTTATCACAGATACGCCTTAAGAAAACAAAACTCGCGAAAAAAACTTGCCTCTCACCAATAAATTTTTAAATTTCTTTCAGTTCAGTAACATCCAAAGTGATCGAGAGAACATCCAGGCCTTAGAGTTGGACAATGGGAGATTTTTGTTTTACATCAATTCTGTGGACATGGTTGATGAGATTGTGTCCCAGTCCAAGAAAGGCAATCCCGATGCATCTGCATCATCAACAGATTTAGTTCCAAATGTATATGAAGGTAATAACATAAGATGAATGACAAGAAGAATTTACCTTGGGAAGGTCATGAAACAGTCACTCACTCACTGTACAGCAGAACCTTGTTTTAATGGACACTTCGGTGAGGAGTACACCGCTCTAAGGAAAGTCATTGATTGGTTCCATCCGTTCATTTTGTTCCCTATTGACATGATTGACATGATTCTGTCCTCATAAGGACAGAACCGGGCAGCCCTAGATATCCTCATTGAGAAAAGTTACCGGTTAGCTACATGATTCAACTTGTTGAAAGCTAGAGTTGAAAGGTGTTGAACATCGTTGAAAGCTGTTGCCCTGTAATAATAATAATAATGTTAGTTCTTATACATGTATAGCGCATTTCCAGTTGACCTGCTCAATGCGCTTTACATTATTACCCCCAGCTATAGGTCTGTTCATTCCAATTAACTTTCTCCACTCCCCGGGGAGTATTACAGTCCCGGCAGCTGATTTCAGCGCTCTTGGACTGACATTCACATAGACCATCACTACCAGCCAGGTACCCCTTTTACACATGGGTGGGGTGAAGCAAGTGAGGCAAAGTGACTTGCTCAAGGTCACAAGCGAGCGTGTTTTTTTCTTGGTCAGGACTGGGAATCGAACCCGGGACCTTCTGCTCAGAAGTCCGTCTCGCTAACCACTACACCACGCCGCTCCCTGTCTTAACACCCGGCCCTTTCAACAGGGTTTTCAACAGCTTTCAACAATTTGCCGGAAATAGGAACATGAAGCTATTTTGGCAACTTCTTGAAAGCTGTTGAGAGACGCTGCTGAAGGTGTTGAAAGGGGGGTTTAGAAGGGGCAGCAGTTTTCAACATGTTATGACGTTCAACTCAGTTCAAATTTCAACAAAAGTTAATCGAGTACCCCCTTTACACTGCCCACCAATTTCTTTTACAGGTGGATTCAAGGTCTGGGAATCCTCTGTTGATCTAGTACACTATCTCTCATCTCGAGATATTGCGTGGAGAGGGCTCAAGGTGGCAGAGGTAGCTACTTTTCATACTTTTAGTCATATACTAGTGTCCTCAGAGATGTACCAGTATTCTGTTATATTTCTTCTACTGTGGTACATACTGTTCCATTCTGGTTTCAGATTGGTTGTGGGAGTGGTTTGCCCGGCTTGTACACCTTAACCCAAGGTGCTGACGTAACCTTCACTGATTATGTAAGTAGGACTCTAATCTGCTGAGATCATTCCCGGCACACTAGGCCTTGTGTAAGTCATCCACGCTGCAAAGGCACTCAGCATTTGAAATTTTCCTTTACAGAATAAAGAAGTTTTAGAAAATGTGACGATACCTAATGCGGTTCTCAATCTGGAAGAAAATGATACAGATAAGGACACAATATCATCAAGGTGCCAATTTTGGGCAGGAGACTGGTCATTTGTGCAAGAAAAACTGGATTTAAAGTAAGTAGGCCTAGGCCTACCAGATAACTGAAATTGGCATCTTTTGGAATCAGTGGTGTTCATCGATTGCCTTTTACTTTGTATTTGTAAGAATTCTGAAGTTTACATCGATAACGGTACGTGGATGAGGGGGTGGGGCAGACATTGCTGTCATTCATTTTAGGGGGAAAATTCGGTGTCCGAACTTCACTTACATCTCGAACTTGCACCTGGCATGCCTGGACAACACCTGAGTTTGTACAGTAGAACCTCTCTATTAAGGACACCTCTGGGACTGACAAATGCTGTCCTTAATTGAGAGGTGTCCTGATTACAGAGGTCAAAATGAATAGAAACGGTCAATTTGGGACTGAACTTGAGTGTCCTTAATAGGGAGGTGTCCTCCTGGCAGAGGTGTCCGTTAAGAGAGGTCCCACTGTACTTGTATTTCAGATTCGACATCATTCTAACATCAGAGACAATATACAACCCTGACAACTACACAAAGCTATACAATATTGTGAGAAAATTGCTCAAAGATTCTGGAAAAGTGTATCCTTTTGATTTCGCCGTCAGGTAGTCTACGTTACCAGGAGTTTGTGTGCAGTCTCAAAGGTGACAACAAAACACAACGGGTATGGTCCTTAACATTGTCTCCAGATATATCGCTGCTAAAACATACTATTTTGGAGTTGGTGGGGGCACAAGAGACTTTGAAAACTTGGTGAAAAAACTTGGAGAATTCTCAGTTGAGGTTGTGAGAGTTTATGAAGAAGGTAAGTGACGAATGACAACATGTACATGTATTTGTCACAAAGATAAAACTTTCCCGGTACAGGTAAATGAGTGTCAGAGTCAGCTTTACGGTAACATTATGGTGTATTTGCTGACGTGTAAGTGAATCTGTAATACAGGAGGAAACCAGAGTCTCCACTGTAAACTATAGTCAGGCCTTATTACATATAATGTAGAATGACTTATGAAAGGAAATTGAACACAGGACTAGCTTCATTCATTTCTTTTCCCTTTTCAGGAGTCCAAAGAGAAATCTTGCTAATGCAATGGTTACAAAGATGAAATTTCTCCGTCCAATGAAAATTGATCACAGCTTCACCTCATATTTCTGTGAGTCAGGGACATTTTGGAGTTGCATGTACAACATGTTGGCTATATGGAGTTGGACACTGCCATATTTGCGTGACTGTCTTCTGGTCATTGTAATTTTGTCTGCCTTACATGTATATTCACTGGCCAAAATTCACTTCAAATAAAAACAGTACATGTAGACTACATTGTAGAATCATCACAGACCTTTTCTCTCATTTCGTGATTGCACACCGAGTGTTCTGCCTCAGTCAATTTGTGGGCCCTGCCGCTTGCTGAGTGGACGTGATAACCACTCGGCTATCAGGGCTCCCACTGATGACTTCCCAGTGGTCCTGTCCATACCACAGCAGTGACGATACTTTCAACCTGACAGTCCCCTGACCGGCGTTTCCGGCAGGGTTCAAAGAGTAAAGAGGAAACACTGTGTAGTACGACTAGCATTTAATTTACGGTATTTTTCTAACTCCCCTGTGACTGTGAGAACCAGCACACATCGTTAATACATGATTGTTTCCTGGCGACATCGAAGGACATTGTAACAACATGAACTACAATATGAACACTTAAAGGGACACTGGCCGAAATGAATCACCAGAGGGTACTATAATGACTCTCTTTTATGTAGGCCTACAGAAGAACCTCTCTCATAAGGACACCTTCGGGAGTGATAAATGCTGTCCGTAATTGAGAGATGTCCTGATTTCAAAATGAACAGAAATGACTCATTTCGGACTGAACATTTGTGTCCTTGGTAGAAGTGTCCCCCTGGCAGAGGTGTCCCCAAAGGGAGGTTCCACTAAACTGAATACAGAAAGGACGTTCATGCATCTTCAACTAATTTAGGGCCTACACATCCAGTGAAATTTGAGAATGCCGACTCACTGATTATTTTGTTCAGAAATGGTTCATCATGTACTTGTACAGTACTGCATGTATACATGTACATGTATTTAGCGTAACAATATCTATGGGAATATAATATAGTAAGCTCAATGATGGAAAATACCCTTGTGTCCCTTTTGAACAACACAACACTTATATTGCTCAGAGAATGAACTCTGATGTTTACAATGATGTTTTCATCAGTTATATCGATTTCATTCTCAAAAACAAACCGAAAATACCCAAATAGCATGTTCATGTGGTGGTATCTCCATAAATTGTATTCTTCTCCAAAAGATATGTGGGCAAATTGAATTACAGCATACAATGAGTGCAATTCTGTTCTAGTTACGGTACATGTATCACTTCTGTAGCTCACAAGGCTCTATGCATTGATCACTTCTGCAGTATACTAGGCTCTACGAATAGATCACTTCTGCAGCACACTAGGCTCTACGAATAGATCACTTCTGTAGCACACTAGGTTCTATGCACTGACCACTTCCGCAGCACACTAGGCTCTATGATTTGATCACTTCTGCAGCACACTAGGATCTACGCATTGATCACTTCAGCAGCACACAAGGCTCTATGCATTGCACTTCAGCAGCACACAAGGCTCTATGATTTGATCACTAATGCAGCATGTGCTCAAACTCTGGTGTGATTTCGATCACAGGAGACAGAGATCATGGAAAATGTTACGGAATTTTGACTCAAATTGATAGCCTTCTCTTTCTCAGTTAGCAAATGAAAAATCAGTTGCTGATAGTCAATAGGGGGGTTGAGATCAGCGACTTATCACAGATCTTTATAGGTATACGGATCGAAATGTACACAAAATTTGTCCTCGTTGTACAGAATTCTATCCGTATATGTATAAGGATCCGTGATAAGTCGCTGATCTCAATCTCCCTATTATGCTTGACATCAGTAACTTACCAGTTAAGAAAATGTCCAATACAAAATATCTTTAAAAACTTCTTGAAATAAATAACATGGCACAACAGTCTGAAAGAAAATACATAACATAATCTACTACAGAAGAAAACTATGGCACAAAATATTTACCGGTACAACAGGTTCTGCATATTCTAAAGAACAATGCACAGTAACAAAATGCAAATAAAATATCCACAAAATAAACGTAACAATTGCATAAAACAGGAATTATCTACATTGTTGGAGGAGCCTGTGATAAAAAATACACAAGGCTCGCATATACATTTTGGCTGTAGTGGAATACAATGGAGTTTATGCAATGTATTGCATGGGGCGATTACAGTACATTTTAAAGATGATCCTCCAATGTGGATTAAGAGAATCTGAATGATAAAATATTTGAAGAAGGTCCATGTATCACATACTCAATTCTAGAGTAATCATCATGTACCGTTCTGTAAATGAAACTTGATGAAGGACCAAAATTTTGTGAATACATGTAATACTGAATGAATAAGTACCGGGCACAATGATATTGTAGAGTGGCAAGCAAATGACGGTCCTATTAAGTAAACTTAGCTTACCACAGGCATTGGGAGGGGGCTTCAGTATTTTCAGCTGGGTGAAATTGACGGTTAGTAAAGTTGCTTTACTCCCTATTTCAGCCGTCTAAAGAGTCAGTCCCCTACTGGATGCCTGTGATTGATTTGAAAATATCAAATGAATGCTTATCAGGCTGCACCTTAAGTGCCAAGGTCAGGAAGGCTTCTGGAGAGACAAGGTGAATCAGCTGAAGAGGTTTGAGATTAATTTCCAGTAAGAAGCGCTATATACATGTACTTGACTCTATATTGTAGCAAGTATTGGTACCAGTATGATATGAGAGACAGATGTAGGCCTGTATAGTAAAATATCCTTCTCCTGACTTCTGGTGCTATACAATGACTAAAGCATGAAGCAAATCATGAATAAACTTGAGCTATCATCTATAAAACTATAAAGTAAATAAAGTAAATTGAATCTATCAACAAACACTGGTTGGCAAACACTGGCTATAAGCCACATAGACTAGCATAAGCATAAGCTGAAGACTGGATGCAAGAACTTGAGTGATTGGTCAAGAAAAGCCGTGACAACTATTTCTGGCAGATATGTCAATGGATTTTTGGTAAATTTGTGACCCAATATCGGGAAAACCAGGCACAAATCACCCAGGGGGAATGTTTAATGATAACAACAACGATTACACCTCAGTCAGGCCAAGGCTGAAATCAATTCAGCTCTTATTGTAGGCCTAACGAAGAGAGGCTTCTTCAGCAATGAGCTGACTGTAACAACTGCCTTATCACTTACTCAAGATTTTTGCCTGGTTTTCCTGGATTGAGTCAAATTTCCTCAAAACGCACATCCAGTCATTCAAGGAAAGAAGCGACTCATTCAAGCTCTCCCCCAAGTGAATACGACTATCATACTGTGCTAGATTACATTCATTCCATACGAACACAGACGGTATTTGATTACTCGGCATTTTTACATGAAAGAAGTAGTCACATTGAATAAAAATTCATTTCCAATTGAGCCATGTGTTGAAATATCTGAGCCAACTGATGACTATTCTCCGCATTTACATTTTTCAACATTTCTTCAACATCTTCAATACATTTACTCTCCATTTCTTTCAAGGTCTCCAACAGCATCGTGCCGCGCGCATCACCGGAATTCAACATTTTTATGAACTGTTCATGAGCTTTGTACAGCTTGTGCTTCCTGTCAACAAATTCCTCCGTACTATCGGAATTCGGCGACACTGTAATGTCCGTGATGGCCACATCTTTGCAGAACACAAACGGTTTGAAGATCGACCAATGGGGGTACTTCGTCGCTGTGAACCAATGGCAACTCTGCATTTCCTCACCAGCAGGCGCAAGCACGGATACTTGACTGCCGGTAGATGCTATTGCACCGGTCATGCAGATATCACTCTCCTCGTGACGTAATATCTTGAACATACTCTGAGCACTGAACTCGCCTAAATAAGAAAAAAAGCAATAGTAAGATTTTGGAATTGTCAGAGCTTCCAGTCTGTATCAACCCGAAAAACTACCCAAGATTTCGGTTCAATTTCTGCTCAGACCTGATACTCACACGATAGAGAGTGCGCCTCTCATTAAAAGCGTAATTTCCTGCGGACTTTCCAGTTTCCTCCTACGTTACACACAAGTACAAATTACCCAATATGTGACCCTCCACAGCAAAACCAGGCACATATCGCTCTTAGCTTGGCAGGTTGAGACCAAATCTTTGTCAGTTTCAATATTGTCTGTCTATTATGAGATCTGAAACAATCTATTTCTTCCATTCTCTCCTGGGATCATCTTAATTCGTTGAGGCTCACCTTCTGAGCAACATGCGACTGCTAACAAACCAAGTTAGAACTCACAGTTTGCGACTCAATATCCCAATAAATGCTACTAAGCCCTGGAAACAAGACTGGAGATTAGACAAACAGACCACAGAGAATGAGAAACACTTTCTTAGCTTCCGACCAGCACCAGTGAGATTTAATAAGAAAGAGTTTACCATTGGCTGAGAGTTCCTCCAGTAGGTTCCTACCCCATTGGTAACGACCATTTGGCTTTTCACCAGACTTGCACAGCTCTTCCACAGGCCCAGCAGAGAAGGCATCGGCAAAGTCGAATTCGCCATCATCTGGTTTCCAATAGCCTTCCTTCTCTGCCAGCTCCTTCAGACCTGGTGACATGGCATCGATTTTCTTTCTGATGCTTAGTTCATTGGAAATATTCCTTACTCCGCCTAGAAAGACAGCAAGTTAGTGGACAAGGAGCATGAATCCTAACTTGTTGAAGACATTGAAAACTGGGGATTTGCTGATATGACGTTGGCCAATAGGATTTGGAATGATGAACTGAGCTCAATATCTGATGTTCACAGGGGCGGATCCACAATTTCGGAAAAGGGGGGCGCACTGGAAAGTTGTGTGTGCAACTAAATTCATAACAAAGGCTGCACAAGCCTTATAAATCACACCATTTCATTGAGATCTGCAGATGATAATGATGCGTGTGAACACCAGTTGACTTACTTGTGACTTGTTCCGCCACCCAATGACTTGCCGCTGTCTCCAGAACCCACGCCTCTGTCCTATCAGCGATCAGGAAGCTATTATGATAGGACCAACTGGACCCCTCTGCACATGGCCCGCCCTGGCCATGCTTCTCAATCATGTCGCATATAATGTCCATGGCCTCTTTTGCTGTCTGCCCACGTTCTAACCCAAGTCTGAAAAAGATTAACAGTCGTTCTATTCTGCCAACGCCAGACCCTTGTAATAATAGTATAAGTAAAGGCGTCTCTGAACTTCGCAAATTTTCGACTCCAACTGGGGTCTTCCTCAGGCACTTTCTAGTAGACATCCCAGAAGTTCTTTACTTCAGGGATCTCTACTAGAAAGTGGCTGAGAAAGACCCTGCTTGGGTTAGAAAATTACAAAATTCGGAGACGACTTTACTTATACTATCACTTTGTGTGTCGTTTTTTTTGCTCTATGTTCAATACCAGACCCTTGTAAAGTATCATATTGCTTATCAGAGTAGCACTTTTCAATTGTTTTTTTTTAGTATACAGCTGAGCTACAGGCCTGGACCCATATTCATATAACTACTTAAGTCTAAGTGTGACACTTATCCTTTGTTCAACACAAAAGATAAGTATCACAATTTGACTTAAAAGTATGTTTATGAATATGGACCCTGGGCTCCGCCAGAGATCAATCTAGAACTCCATTACAGGTGGACACGCCAAGAAGACACTCAGACGTGTTATCACATGAATTCACTTTACAAACCTCACTAAGTCCATTCCAAGGAGTTTCTTCTTCAGATCATCAGGACCATTGAGTTTTGTCCACACAGCTTCATTTCCTATGCAAACACCATGTTCATTTGCTCCCATCTCAGCTCCCCAGATCCATGCAGGTTTGGATAAAATGACAGAATGGGTATGTGATACTTGGTCAATCTCAATGTAGGTACACTGCAATGAAAAGTTACCAAACACGATGAAAAGGTGTCAGATTTTGCAACGGTGTCAGATTTTGTAAAGGGCTGCCTTTACCAGCAAACTTTTGTCAGTAAACAAAAGTTTGCCAGTGTAGACTTGGCTTTAGGCTACAACTTCTTTCACTTCATGCCAAATGCAGCCATAACTTCAGTGCTTGACCAATCATGCCATTAGAATTTTTTCCAGGACTTTGTCAGTTCAATTCTTATCATTCAAACTTACTTTTTCTCTTACTTTAGAATCCCCAATCGGAATGACGTACTCCACCTCCACGGCACACAATGGTTTTGGGCACTGATCGGGGATTCTATATTTGTTCCAAAAAATGATATGAATCCACAAGTATTCTAAATTAGTCAAAGAAATTATCACAACAACTTCCTCACCTTTACTTTTTCATCACCATCATGATCTCCTGCTGGAACATGAATAACCTCTTGGACCTCTTCTGAAGGGCGATCAGCATTCTTCCCAAACACAACACCACCAGTGGTATTGGGTGGAAGAACCACAAATGTATCGCAAGAAGAGGCATGTGCGGTAGACATACTGAGGGTGTTGATAATACCGTTGTTCTGTAAGGGAAACAATAGAATAGAAAGTCAAATCTAACTGACTAGAACCCAGCCTTTTTTACCAATCCATGATAACATATTTTCTCTTCCGGTAGGCACATATGGCTGTATTTATTAAATAGGGTCTAGATAGGCCTAGCTAGGGTAGACCTACATGATATGCATGAGGCATAGGGCATACTACTAGATACTGCCAGCAGTACTGGCCTAGGCCCTACCCCCTAGGAAGGCCTATACTCTGACATAGGCTAACGCTAACATGTAGGCCTAGCTTAATTAGCCCTGGCCTACATGTAGGCCTACTAATCTCTTACTTGCCTATATAGGCACCAAGGCCCAGGCCTAGCATAGCATAGCTAACAATAGCTACATTATTTAGGCCTAGGCCTAGGCCTACATGACCTTTTTAATTCGTCCGTGCAATGTCAGAATCATCTGATCATTGCATTGCTATTGTTGTTGACACTGCACTGTCAGTGAGCATGGTGAGTGACAGATCTGGGGTGGGCATTTGCATGATTTGTTCTGACTTCTGACATGCCATCAATCATCATGCTCAAAAAAGGGATTTTGAGACCTTCTGCATGAGTTGATTACCACAGAACGGGTCGGCAGGGCAAGTGGGTCTACTTACCTATCTTCTGGAGTGCGTGTTGCAATTTTGGGCGTGGGCAGACAGCGATAAATCGATTTTTTATGGTGGAGGAGAAAATTCACAAGCCGGCGGCAGCCATTTTATTTGTACGACAGTCACGTGATTTAGGTAGCCAGTCTTGCCTTCACGATGCTTCATTGCAGTACGGACTCAATCAAAGGGATTCTGTTGCTTTGCGCAAGACTAGTCTGGGAAGCTGCTAGAATCTGAGCGAAAAAGCTCGATTTTGTCATCTTACCAACTGGTAATCGCCTAATATTTGCATCCACATGCACCAGCTCATGTTCAAGTTTGTATGTGTTGTACTGGAACCATTTGGCATACTTGGGAAAAGCTATATGACAGGTTTTTTCCATGACCCATTTAAAGTTTAAAGCTGACGTGTGTCTTTTTATGAGAGCAACGCGATGAAGTTTAAAGCTGAACTGTTTCACATTTTGAGATTGGTGTAGTAAAAAATCAATGTTTGCCATTTGTTCAGACTGGTTAAATATGGCAATGGCGATCAGGAGTGCTCTTTTTGTGACTGTTGCCTTTTGTTATCGGTACTGACATGACTGACTGATGACTGAACTGAAGCAGCCAGGGTAGGTAGGTTCCACCAGTAGGTCTAGCCTATATTGCGGGCCTAGATGATAGAGCTACATTTTGATTTCTTATTTCATTCCTAGGTTTGGTACTATGGCAGAGAGGGATCACACTACGAAGTCTCCTTATTCTTGTGTAGATGAATACATTCTTTTTGCTGAAGATCTCATTTCTAGGGCTTCAAAGCTCATCCACGTCAAGGGAGCTGAGAAATTTCAACGGAAATGTCGTGCAGAACTCAAGTTTTTAGGAAAGGTAGGTATAAACATCCGATTTCTAGGCCAGACCCAAAAATATGTCTGTTTGCTGTAACCCGACCCTGCCCTAGCTTGGGTAGGTAGGTAGACATATATTTTTATTTTTTTTAGTTGGAGGTGGAAAAAAATTAGCAATTTCCACAAAATAAAATAAAAATATACTAAAAATAATGTCTTTCTGGGTTTATGACACACTGGCATTCAGTTTTGAAGTGTAAAATGTTTTAGGTCGGCATACTTCGTCATTGCCGGTCGGCAAATCGGGTCCTTTGGGGCATAAAAAAAACATATTGGCTATTACCCCTATAAAAAGTTTTGGGTCGGTACCATTTATGTAGGGTCGGTCGGGTTACAGCAAACAGACATATTTTTGGGTCTGGCCCTATTTATGAAGACAGAGTGGTGAGCATTAGGCCTACTTGGTATGTATCATTCATTGTGCATCTAATGCACATGTCTTCATTCATTTTGACCACCCTGTAACTGCTCTCTCTCCCATGTCTCCTATGCTCATCATCCCTTATTGATTCCTACTCTCATCCAATCCCATTTCCTGATCTTTATCGATTTAATCCCTCTCAAGATTCCAATATTTTGGTCCTATTTGCTAATTGAATTGATTACCACGTTGAAGCCTCTTGACTCCGTTGCGGTGAAGGTTGTTTTTGTCATGGGTGGCACATTTGTTTCACCTGTTTATCACAATTTTTGGCACTTTAACCGTATCTCTTGCCTTTACGTCAGTGATAAAGTAATGAAATAAGTGTTCATTTATAAATTCATTGTTTTCAACAAGCGGCCAGAAGTCAGATTTTGGTTGACGAATGAAAAAGAAAATGAGTCGCTGATTATTCCTTCTGGCTCAGTTATGTAAGCAACGGATGCCTGCGAGGCAAGTTGATACGAGGCAAGCTGTTAGTTCCACAACTTACGGGCACGTTTGTTACCACTTTAACCGTATACTCTTGCCTTTTCGTCAGTGATAAAGTAATGAGATAAGTGTTCATATAAATTCATTGTTTTCAACAAGCGGCCAGAAGTCACAGATTTTGGTTGACGAATGAAAAAGAAAATGAGTCACTTAGCGGTATTATTCCTTTTTCTGGCACGGGTAATGTAAGCAACGGATGCGAGGCAAGTTTACGGTTTACCGGTACCTAAGTTTATGAGGCAAGCTGTTAGTTCCACAACTTATGGGCACGTTTGTTACCACTATAAAGTTTTAATGAATGCAGTAATATCATTTCTCTGTTTGCTTCATGCCTGGTCCACCATGTGCAGTGCGACTCCCTAGTGCAACGCGATCTTTCAGTCGTGAAGTGTGGACACGACTCGGTCGCAGGCGTCTGAACTTGAGTCAGCAGACGTCTGAACATCATTGTTGAGTCAGTTCTGTGACCGAGTCTGGCATTAGGTTCACGACGCAGGAGTTGTAACCAATCAAATTCATTCATTTTGTAACATGATTTGATACCATGGTCGACGTGTGGAAGCTCCGGCAATGCCCCAGGGTCGCACAACTAAATCCTCTACCACGACTGGGTCGCGTCGCAACTCGTTGCATTGCACCGTGTGGACAGGGCTGAAGACGTCCGTCACGAGTGTGAAATGAATTCAAATAAGGTGTGATGAACAAAAGAAATCAAAACGACTTGTTTGGTATAAGAATAATTTAATTTTATTCATTTGAAACTAAGAACTTTGGGTTTGCTTAGATATGACTGAAGAAAATTCTGACGTAAATTGAAGGAAGTACAGAAATGCAACATGTAGGGCAAGTCTATTCAGAATTCATTTGCAGTCTAACTGATACAGTGAATTACCTGAACGTTACTTTTAACGTTGTACGAAGTTCATGAGCTGAACGTTAATCATGAGCTGAACGTTATTAACGTTCAGCTAATGGACTTCGTACAAAGTATTTAGATCAAACAGCCACCATGGATCACATGCTACGTAACGGTTCTTCCAAGTTTTTAGGGAGACAGCTGCCAATTTTACGCTTTTCAACGTTGAGAGTGGTACATTTTTGGTCTTTATCTATTTTTGATGATATGCATGAGGCATAGGGCATACTAGATACTGCCAGCAGTACTGGCCTAGGCCCTACCCCCTAGGAAGGCCTATACTCTGACATAGGCTAACGCTAACATGTAGGCCTAGCTTAATTAGCCCTGGCCTAGGCCTACTAATCTCTTACTTGCCTATAGGCACCAAGGCCCAGGCCTAGGCTAGCATAGCTAACAATACATTATTTAGGCCTAGCCTGAAGGCCTACATGACCTTTTTAATTCGTCCGTGCAATGTCAGAATCATCTGATCATTGCATTGCTATTGTTGTTGACACTGCACTGTCAGTGAGCATGGTCGATGGTGAGTGACAGATCTGGGGTGGGCATTTGTTGTTCTGACTTCTGACCATGCTGACATGCCATCAATCATCATGCTCAAAAAAGGGATTTTGAGACCTTCTGCATGAGTTGATTACCACAGAACGGGTCGGCAGGGCAAGTGGGTCTACTTACCTATCTTCTGGAGTGCGTGTTGCAATTTTGGGCGTGGGCAGACAGCGATAAATCGATTTTTTATGGTGGAGGAGAAAATTCACAAGCCGGCGGCAGCCATTTTATTTGTACGACAGTCACGTGATTTAGGTAGCCAGTCTTGCCTTCACGATGCTTCATTGCAGTACTGACTCACTCAAAGGGATTCTGTTGCTTTGCGCAAGACTAGTCTGGGAAGCTGCTAGAATCTGAGCGAAAAAGCTCGATTTTGTCATCTTACCGACTGGTAATCGCCTAATATTTGCATCCACATGCACCAGCTCATGTTCAAGTTTGTATGTGTTGTACTGGAACCATTTGGCATACTTGGGAAAAGCTGATGACAGGCTTTTTCCATGACCCATTTAAAGTTTAAAGCTGATGTGTGTCTTTTTATGAGAGCGACGCGATGAAGTTTAAAGCTGAACTGTTTCACATTTTGAGATTGGTGTAGTAGTAAATCAATGTTTTCCATTTGTTCAGACTGGTGTAGGGCCTAAGTATGGCGATCAGGAGCGCTCTTTTTGTGACTGTTGCCGTTTGTTACTGACATGACTGATGACTGCAGCCAGGTAGGCCTAGGCCCCACCGGGTAGGTCTAGCCTATATTGCGGGCCTAGGCTAGATAGAGCTACATTTTGATTTCTTATTTCATTCCTAGGTTTGGTACTATGGCAGAGAGGGATCACACTACGAAGTCTCCTTATTCTTGTGTAGATGAATACATTCTTTTTGCTGAAGATCTCATTTCTAGGGCTTCAAAGCTCATCCACGTCATAGGAGCTGAGAAATTTCAACGGAAATGTCGTGCAGAACTCAAGTTTTTAGGAAAGGTAGGTATAAACATCCGATTTCTACTTATGAAGACGGAGAGGTGAGCATTAGGCCTACTTGGTATGTATCATTCATTGTGCATCTAATGCACATGTCCTCATTCATTTTGACCACCCTGTAACTGCTCTCTCTCCCATGTCTCCTATGCTCATCATCCCTTATTGATTCCTACTCTCATCCAATCCCATTTCCTGATCTTTATCGATTTTTAATCCCTCTCAAGATTCCAATATTTTGGTCCTATTTGCTAATGAGGAACCCGCGTGCCGGAAATCCCGACAGGTCGGCGCTGCGAGCAGTGCGACCGAAACGACTTCATTGACGTCGTTTTAGGTGTGGACGTTACGTCATGAAAAAATCCGCTGTACAAATGAGATAAAGACGTTGCCGAAATCGTCACCTATGTCTTCATTTTAAGGAAAAAAAGCACCGCAAAATGTAGACATTTTCATCTGCTACAAGATGGTGTAAATTTTAATGCCAAGCGACCGAAACAAACGGGAGCTTTTCACGGCAGAAATGAATGGAAATAACGTTAGAAAAAAGAAACTTCGGTCGCACTGCTCACAGCGCCGCGTGAAGCCTCGTGACTCCGTTGCGGTGAAGGTTGTTTTTGTCATATGGGTGGCAAATTTGTTTCACCTGTTTATCACACTTTTTGGCACTTTAACCGTATCTCTTGCCTTTACGTCAGTGATAAAGTAATGAAATAAGTGTTCATTTATAAATTCATTGTTTTCAACAAGCGGCCAGAAGTCAGATTTTGGTTGACGAATGAAAAAGAAAATGAGTCGCTTATTATTCCTTCTGGCTCAGTTATGTAAGCAACGGATGCGAGGCAAGTTGATACGAGGCAAGCTGTTAGTTCCACAACTTACGGGCACGTTTGTTACCACTTTAACCGTATCTCTTGCCTTTTCGTCAGTGATAAAGTAATGAAATAAGTGTTTATACATGTATATCAATTCATTGTTTTCAACAAGCGGCCAGAAGTCAGATTTTGGTTGACGAATGAAAAAGAAAATGAGTCACTTATTATTCCTTTTTCTGGCTCGGGTAATGTAAGCAACGGATGCGAGGCAAGTTTACGGTTTACCTAAGTTTATGAGGCAAGCTGTTAGTTCCACAACTTGGGCACGTTTGTTACCACTAAGTTCTAATGAATGCAGTAATATCATTTCTCTGTTTGCTTCATGCCTGGTCCACTATGTGCAGTGCGACTCCATGCAACGCGATCGTTCTGTCGTGAAGTGTGGACAGCAGTTCACGACAGAAGTTGTCGCAGCAGATCGGTCGCAGACATCTGAACATGTTGAGTCAGTTCTGCGACCGAGTCTGGCGTGGTATGTGGAAAGGTTCACAACGCGGGAGCTGTATTCATTTTGTAACATGATTTGATACCATGGTCGAAGACATGCAACTTGTCGCGAAAGTGGACACCCCGGCAATGCCCGGTCATCCGGTCGCACATAAGATCTCTGCCACGACTGGGTCGCGTCGCAACTCGTTGCATTGCACCGTGTGGACAGGGCTGAAGACGTCCGTCACGAGTGTGAAATGAATTCATATAAGGCGTGATGAACAAAAGAAATCAAAACGACTTGTTTGGTATAAGAATAATTTTATTCATTTGAAACTAAGAACTTTGGGTTTGCTTAGATATGACTGAAAATTCTGACGTAAATTGAATGAAGGAAGTACAGAAATGCAACATGTAGGGCAAGTCTATTCTGAATTCATTTGCAGTCTAACTGATACAGTGAATTACCTGAACGTTACTTTTAACGTTGTACGAAGTTCATGAGCTGAACGTTATTAACGTTCAGCTAATGGACTTCGTACAAAGTATTTAGATCAAACAGCCACCATGGATCACATGCTACGTAACGGCAAAGTTGCATGTACCTTACAAGTATCTCAAATCAAAACCGCGTTATTCATGGTAAAGTATCCTGCTGTTTTTCCTGTCTCAGTGTCGAACTGCGTCAGTAGTGGGCAAGGAAGGCTTGTTGCTGCAGGAACTCATAGCGTCGTCAAAGTTAGTTTCCCTTCTCAGCCAGAGATGGCAGCACCAGCAGACATACTGCCGTTGGAATGCAAAGCGGGTGGATGCATTTCTTGACGAAGTGTTGGAAACCTGCGCTCAGAAACGCAGGCTGGTTTAACTAGCGTTTCAGGTAGTCAATACGGCCCATGAATATTGAAATGCATTCACTCTACATGTGTATGTACTCATAAAGAAATCGCCTATGATTCAATTCATGCAAATGAGTGAAGAGCAAGCCATATGCACATGGCCAGTTACCACAACGACATGAACGATGTCTCCCTTGGGTAAATCTCAATTCATGCAAGTCATCAACTTGCCGGCCTTCCTGAATAGACTTGCCCTCATAATTTTGGCACCGTTGCTTTGGACCTTTTGGATCTTTATTCGAAGTGTAAAATGTGGTTGAAACATGGATTTTAAAGGGCGTTTTCTTCAGTCCTGGGCTCATACTGCCAAACCCCCAAAAACCCCACCCCAAATATGCGAGGGTCGTATAGCATGAATCACAAAAGTACAATGTTCTAACAAAAATTCATAAGAATTCATGTGAATTTTTGTTACTAAACAAAAAATTCACTGTGCGGCGAAGATCCAAAGCAGTCGTTGATGTGATATTGGATTCTAATAAAAGGAGGCCACGTTCATTTCAATAATTAATCTTTGTTTGAGAGAACAATGGCAGGCTAGAAAGAACCAAAATTTTGTCCTCAAACCTAAACCTTTTTCCATATTATCCTATTTTCGATTGGTCGATCTGACAAACCTATAATACCACGCACCAATCACGTTTGAGTATTCCAAATGTTCGGGTAAAAGCAAACCATGTTCCCAGAAGTTATCTTTACAGACAGATACAAGAATAAGACAAGGACTAGAGGCACATTGGAGTATAATGTATATGTTTACACATAAATACATGAAATAGATTTGAATGACACTATCACTGGAAATTTTCAAAAAGATTTTATTAGAAATGTGCATACAGGACCATTTTTAAGCATGTTCGCCAAAATATGGGAACTCTTTCGACAAACATGACTTCAGGGTCAGTAGGCCCACTTTTGCCGATTTTCCCAAAAGATAACCCCTTTTTCTACCCCCATCTTAAGCTTAGCGCACATGTCCGACAAAACTCAATGCGTTAGGGGTGTCTGTTAAAATCGACTGTCCTGGCTGAATGACGAGTCGACAGCGTTGGGTCAGTCGACTTTAAAAACACCCCTAACGGATCGAGTTTTGTCGGAAATGTGCGCTAAGCCTTATTCTGTCACGGATGGCACCACATTGCGATGGCGCGGACGTGAATAATTTTTCTCTTCCATTTTTAGGCCAACCCACTAAAGGTTCTTTCTAAGGGGCCGTCTCAAAATTGTTTTGATGCCAAAAAAGACGAAGTGACTTCGTCTGCTGGGGGACGGGGTTCTCGATCTCGGGAAGCCCACTTCATCTTTTTTGAAAAAATTGGCATCACTCTTTTTTACAGGAGAATGACTTTTTATATGCAGTCTTCAGAAAGGTACAAAGTTTACTAGTGCCTTCACGTGTTTTTCTTTATCATCCTTCCATGCCTACCGTCCCTACATGGATGAAGCCAATGTCAAGTGCCCACTTCATCTTTTCAAGGGGGCGAGGGGGTCAGGGGAAAGATGAAGTCACTTCGTCTTTTTGGCATCAATGTAATTTTGAGACGGCCGCCAACACGTTGAAGACTATTTCGCGTGTCTTTGATCACAACTGCAAATCCCTTTCGATCCTCGTTCCGAATCACTAGATGGCCGGCCTTGTTGTTTACGAAGCAGTGTCTGGCAGGCAGTTGGCAAGACGTTTCGGTGTTTGTATAGTACAACCACACCTATTTTGGCGAACATACTTTAGCCCCAACTGGCGTGAGAGATAAAGTACAATGACGAAGGCAAACTAACAAATTCTTTACATCTACTATTCACAATGACAACATTTCCTTTCCAGCGCCCAGCGCTAAGAATAACAAACATCTTTTAGTCAAGGGTGCATTTGGTGTCAAACTATTAAGTACATAAAGTGCCGTTCATTACATATAATGATTCATGAAAAATTCTTAGAATAAAACATCTACAGATTACACCCACGCCAACACATTTCACCTTTGGGTGGACTGAAAAATTGTAGTTTGCAACGAAGTTCCACAAACCTACAATAAATCACACAAAATACATGTTTGTCATCGGATGTGTTGCTGGCCGGTGACTCCAACGCCCGCCGTAGGCGGTCAAAGTTTAAACGCGTGGCCCTATATTCTGCGTATCATCTGAATATCCGAAAAATCGTAGGAAAGCATGTCCGTNATTTGGCACCCCCCCCCCCCCGCAAAACGTATCTGGTAAAATCTGCCTTTCAATACGTTAAGAAAAATCTGATTCTGACTTCCATTTTCAAGACCAAAAATTCTGAATTGTGCGTGACACTATTTCAGTTTATGGCAAGTACATGTATATATGGTGTGAAACCTCACCTCCAGAGAGATTGTCAAGAAAAACAAATAAGGGCTGCACAATCGCGAAATCAGTGTTTAGCGGTTCCTATGGCAACTGGCAGTAATTTCCCTTATCGGTGACCTCGAGCTTTGGGCTCTGAACTCCGATGCGGAAAACGTTCTAATTACCGTTCCGATGCCTCGAAGCCGCGATGCTGTCATTTGCAGCTTGCTCTGTCAACGCGCCATTATCCGCCGTATGATAAAATTAATCCCTTTGCGTATTAGGCTGTTCCACTGATCATGCTAGTGGATGATAATTTTTCGCACACGTACAGCGCTGGAGATGGTAAGTATACTGGTAAGTTATCGCTGTCTACTGCACTGAAAATAGGTAAGGTTCATGGTTTTGGTCTGAACGGGCCGCCCTCAGAGCGAGACTTGGCGGACAAAGGAGGTGTGTGTAAAACTGTTCAAGCCACTTTGTAGCAGACACGACATTCTCCTTCCTCAATGTGAAGGTCCTATACATAATCCAGCTCATCACTGGAAGCAAAGGCGTAGGCCCATTAAATTCGTGAGTTACGTAACCATGCATGCCATGCACAATTTTTCCAAGGTGCGGCTTCTTCATTAGACTGAAGATTCCACAAAGTACGTCTGACTCGTATGCCTAGGGCCATTTCATGAAAAGTACTGGACTGCGACCTTTAAAAAAGCCGCTGCAGAACTTTGCATGCATCGATAAGTCTCCTGGTTCCCTATATTTTGACTATGCTGAAGCCAAAGCGTTGGATGCAAAATGCAACCAGTCACGTTGTAAAACGACAAAATCCAACGGAAGCTATGTGAAGGGCCCTGGCCAATCTGATGACGGACAGCCGAGATGATGTGAAAGACACCCATCAATACACATTTGCATACCATTCATGGCCTCCACTCCCTGCAAAAAATGAGCTCTGATATGATGAAAATACATTCCTTATCATGTAGGCCTAATCATTCAGCAGACGGGGATGGATTATCTTGATCAGTCTAAAGGTGGGACGATGACATACATGTAGGAATAATGGAGATAAAATTCTATATCAGACTGATTAGGACTCCGATCTCCTCCTCAAGTTCCTATATCGATACGAGTCCTCCTGAAAATTCAATGGAAAAGGGCAGGTGCGGAGCCAAAGCGTGTGGGAGTGGTGAATTGTTTTCAACAGTTTTTGACATTAATCGGCCTTTAAGCGGTCATACGATTTGGATTTTTTCCCTTGAAATGAAATTTGTTTTTCCCACGATTTACCCTTTCTCAGAAACTAGCGCTAAGCGCAACAATCTATCCTAAAGCTAGTGTGTGGGACGCAGATAACACGGTGCAGTTGTTTCGTCTCCCTTCTCGAATCGTTGTCCAACTAGGTGCACCACACAAGATATATCGCTGGTCTAGAGTGGCAGAAACTTTGAATTTTCTGAAAATTTCGGGGATACATGTATTTTACCCAATTCCGTGCTCTCTTTACGGTGCAAATGGGCCAACGCTCAAAACATGCTGTCAAATGGAGCAAAATATAATTTATCTCGCATTTTCCAGTAGGCCTACAACTGCTCTTTGCAGACCTGGAAATAATTGCAGCAAAATATACTTGGCCCCTCATTGCCTCCTGCGTTGTTTCTGATCATCAAGGGGTCGTTACCCTCCCACAACTCTGTGTACATGTACGCCTCTGATTTCAGGACGTGAGCATACAAAGTGACCAAGATGTTGCCTCCTCAATTTGGCCAATTTTTACTAATGTATAAACATGTACATATATGCACTATTCTATACGGTACTACCCTATGCCATAGCCATACAAGCAACAGCACCCTTTCTCAGTTGCATGGAGATGTATATACAACGCTCAGTAGAAACTTTTGCACATTCTACAAGATAGAAAATATCTCCTCGAATATATAACTTTTACAGAAATCTCTTTGCACAAATTTTTTTAAGTAGGAACTCTTTTTAGATTCGAGTATCTCAAAACGTGTGATGTACCCTAGACTAACATTCACCCGTATTGCTCCTTCTTTAAAGGTATCCTCTGGTATTTATCGACAGCACCAAACAAACATGGAATGGTATACACGTATGGTAATTGTGCTTAGGATTGGTTGATGAAAATGAAGTTTCTAAAATTACAAAATTAAAGGTCCAGGGAAAATATCTTTTGTCACCCACTCCAACCTTTTCATTACCTTAAATCTTCGGAAAAAATGTATTCTGGGCATCAAGGTCCACAATCCAAATATCCTTTACTCGGCAGTCTAAATACGGGAGGTATACAGTTCTGGACCCATATTCATAAAACGACTTAGGTCTAAGTGTGACACTTATCCTTTGTTCAACATAAAAGATAAATATCACACTTTAACTTAAGTATGTTTATGAATATGGACCCTGAAGAAGTGGCTGTCGAACTAAACACAAATCCATTCCCAACATCGATCTTTTTGCCGATTCTACACAAACTATTAGATATGCAGGGCTCGGGAAGATGCCGCAGTCGGTTCGCCGCAGTCACTGGTGGCCCAGTCCATGCTCTTCCGATGATTTGATCCAATTTCTGTTGACCAGTTGCATTGAAAGCAAGAAATTCACGTCACAATGGCGAATTGACAATACTTGGCTCAGCTGCTTCCCGAGCCTAGCTGTTCTGCATAAAAGGTTACAATCTTTCTGTCCCCAAGCATATTGGATGACCAGTAACACATTTTTTTTTTTCTTCCCTTCCAGGTCGATGAACACCTGCTACAAAATTCCCAAAATATATCCTCAGTCATAATGTTTGATAGCAACATGACATTATGAAGTCAAGACTATTCATGACATGAATGACATACCATTGATCGAATATAAATCATCACCCTGTGTAAAATATCAGCCTACACAGCTCTTTGTCATAGTTACACTATTTCCTTGTTATTGCTCAGTTCAGAATTCTATGCTTTACATGTATATCACCACGAAGTTTTTCAAGATTTCGACCACGGTTCACCTCATACTGATTCCTCAACATCATATTCAGCTGGTTTTTTCATAATCCATATTCAACCTACATTTTTTACCGTTTCCAAATTAATGCCCATCAGATGGCTCCACCGACAACTTGACCTAATTAATGCCCATCAGATGGCACCACTGACAACTTGACCTAATTTATGCCCATCAGATGGCACCGCCGACAACTTGACCTAGATTTTACAGATCACGTCCAGTCATACGGTGTGTACGCGGGTACACGTCGCATGGTCAGTGATCATTCGCCCATTGGCTAATGACTTCCCCATCAGATGTAGTTGTACATGCCTCGGCTTTGCATTCACTGGCTTTATGACTTTAGTGTCCTTGACATCATGTTTAATGTCCTTGACATCATTTTTCTTGTCCTTGACATCGGTATGCTTGTCCTTGACCTCACGCTTTACGTCCCTGGCGTCTGCTTTGGTGTCACTTTTTGCGTCTGGATTTTTTACCTCTTTTCTGATGTCATTTTGAACTGGGGGATCACAAGGTTTACTTGGCCCGGGAAGTTCCGCAGCATAATCTGCGGACAGGTACCGACTGTTCGTATGTTGCTGGGGTATATGATTCGAAATGTTCGAATGCTGATGCGTATCCGATGACGACATGGCACTAGTGTCATTCTCATAACTTACATCATCTTCCGGACCTTGTATTGTGATGTCACTGAATTCAGCATGATGGTGCATGGATTCAGGGTCATGCGTGACGCTTTCGTACGTCGAGTCGTACTGCGAGTCGTACCGACTGCTTTTACGACGGTGAACATTCTGAAACGTCTTTGCCTTACACTGCGAGATCAAGACAATCAAGACAATTATGGCAAAGGCCAAGACAGCCCCAATGCTGCTTCCAATAGAGACAGGTATGTGCCAGGCTGTTGTCATGGCGTCCAAACAGTTTCGTTCGGGTGACGGCAACTCCAACTGATTATCATTATACACAGCTAAGCATACTTTGTAGTGTGTATTCACTTGTAAGTGTTTTATCGTGTACTCCTGAACGTCTGTGCCCATCATGGCACTGTAGTCGATGTGCGTGCTATCGTGGCGCTGAATGTAGACTTGCGATGAAACGAGATTTTGGAAGAAATGATCGTTGTAAGCCCATTTTAATTTGATCGTACTGCTCGATGTTGACACGAGTTCGAGTGACTGCATAACAGTCGGAAGGGCTGTCGTAGTCATCTCGCTAATCCGTTGCAACATTGGCTTTGCTGTTTGGTACATGTATGCTGAAAGAGAAAGAAGGGGAGATGGAAGTTACGTCACATCAAACCAAATAGTATAGAATATTGTCACAAGAATAACGTGTTTCTGTCCAGGTTCTGGTCAGCGTAGGTATCCCATGACAGGGGATGATATTTTTTTTTTGGGGGGGGGGCAACATGTAGGCTACAAAAAATCTTAATTTTACAAAATTGCCAATTTTCGTTCCAATATGATGACAAAATATCAAGTAACATTTCCCGAACTGCGCCCAGAAAAACCCAATCTTACATTACAAATACAATGGGATTGCCCATTTCTCTCCAAATTTATGACAAATTTTACGTTTCCTGAGCAACACCAAGAAAAAAGATCATAATGTTCAATTCGTGCCCGTTTTCTCTCCGAGTCGTAAACAAAAAAATTCACCCTTACGATGCAGTCTGCTGAACTACATCTATACGCTATCTCAGTTACAAAAAGAGAACTCTTCGCTATCGCGAGCTCCCTACTGACGTCATCATTAATGGGCAATCTAATCGTATGTTTGCTGTATTCATTGCTTTCCATTTCAATTTCCTCTCAAGATGACCTGATTTGGCCCAGGATATTAAACGCATGTACCAACAGCAATTGCATGAATGAAATGGATGCTGTATTTTGATTGCGTAGAGTAAATAAGAAAACGTCGAACAAAGTTCTCGTCGATAGTTAAGAATATTATATTTCGCCGTAATCACAAAACCAATCTGCGGAAGTTGTGTGGGAAGGTCTGTTAAAAGGACAATATGGAGGTTTAGATAAAGTTCCGAGTCTCAACTCCGACTCCAGAGGATTTCTTTTTTGGGAACTACGTCATCAAATACAACGGGGTTTTCAAAAGCAATGGTGTTTTTCCCCGCCTGGGTGGTAAATTTATCTCCGACTTGAAAAGTCCGAATTTTATCACCTGATCAGATCTTAACCTCGCTATATTGTTTAACAGTGCACGGGTTGCTCGTCATGTTTGGATTGTTAAAAACTATCTGGGAGTGTACATGAACTTCCCATATTTCTTTTGTACAAAAGATGGCTCAATCACGTTATTTATTGACAGGAACCGACAAAGATTAAGATTAAGATTAATTTGGGTTTATAGTCTTATATCAACAACAGAAGAGGTGTCTTCCTACTTCACTTTAACCCCAGTCCATCCTGAAACCTTTCAGTAATTCAGAGGAGCTGCTCATTCAGCGCTGAGCATTTCCGACCGGTACCCATTTTATACACCTGGTGGAGAGAGGCCAGTAAGGCATAGAGACGTAAAAGTCTCACGCCACAGCGGGATTCGAACCCGGCACCCTCTGAGCGCTTGTCGGAGATCCGAACCACTCTACCACCGTGGGGCTTCGCTGTAGAATGAAGTATATACGATCATTAAAGAATAAAATAAAATGAAACACAAAACATGGCTGTATGTGTGTGTGACAGTAGTGACACTGTTCAAAATTTTCTTTCAAGTTGTACACCAATCCAATCTCTCATAATACATTGCTGATTCCGAAGTTGCCTGACCTTTGCAAGGATTATCCCCTGCACCGCCCTGGTGACCAAGCCGGAGCCTCCACACACTTCCTGATCATTATTGCTTTTGCCTTGCCCTTGGCATGAACTTTCCAACTTAGTCACATGGATTTATGCCTCTGATCAGAGACGAAGGAATGACGAATATGAAATTGACAGCATTGCGACTTAATCCGCATCTGATTCAGTCTTGCATGCCCTGAACTTATTTGCATAGTGTTGAGGGTTGGAACATGTGCCTCCCATTCAAAATGATCAGGTTTTCACACAGAACAATTTCTATCGGTGTACCTAGGACACGAATGAGACATTTTCATAATTCATCAATCTAATCAGATGAAGTGGGCAGTAAATAATGTGTCGTCAATGGTTTCAAAGGATTGTCGTTGGTTTGAGGCGATTGCTCACGTTCTCAGCTGCAGGCGCTAATGGTGTTTTTATGTCTGTTTTCGAATCAATCAGAACAAACTGACTCGACCCTTGAGGGTCAGTAAGTGTTCTGGAGAGCCAATCCACCATGATGTAGTGTTTGTGCTTACCACCAGCGATCAGGAGTCGGAGACTTGAGCCTGAGAGTTCGGGAAAGTCTCTGAGGCTCTGATGAAGCTGCCTCCTCGTCCTAGACATGATTTGAATGGGTCGGCAACTTGATACTTTCCAGAATGTTGTACGAGAACGGCTGCTTAGTTAGGCCTACTGAGTGATGGTCAGGACTGAGAGGCATCCTGAACCATCAGCGTCTACACAAATGCTCCACCTGGCACTTGTCATTGAATGGAGCGGTAGGCACCGTAAATGGCCCGAGTTTCTCGGGATGCGAATGGCGAGGCACCCTGAAAACGGGGAGGCTCTACAAGGTGGTTTGCTTCTGGCTTGGCATTCGGAACTTCCGAAGGCAACTGCATGCTCGGCAATTTCCGTACGGTCGCATTTCCCCTCGGACACAAGTCCAAGGCAGCCATCTTGAACGCGCAACGATTGCCATTCGTTTCTGCAGGTAATTGTGCGGTTCGCCTCATCACACCTGCGCATGAACAAAATAGGGCACACGAAAACGTTGCGTTATTGATCAATAATTGGCAGATTGGGTGAGATACCGGTACGTTTATATATAATATTATATAATATGGCTCAAATAATCCAGCAAATAAGGTTGAACACCTTAACAGGCCAAAATAGTTCCACGGTCGGTCACGTGGGTTTGTTGATAAACAATATGGCTGCCTTGGACTTGTGTCCGAGGTGAAATGCGCCGCCCAGTGACGGATAAGCAGTTCGCCTCAGGTCGTTCCGAATGCTGGCTTGGAGGATTTGCCACAACCTTCAGCCTTCTTCGCTCCGTAGGTCGCATTGGCAGTCATTTACCCATGAATACAATGTATATGTATATTGAATTCTGATGATGACTTGCAAATGTCCTAAATGAGGTTTTGTCGTGTCCCTGTTATATCTAAGGGGAAGGTAATTTGTGACTTCAAAAGAGTGGTGATGTCCGTCTGCTTCGTAACTTACCTTGATGTGGTTGTCTTTCGCTCAGTTTTGTTCATGTCCTCTCAACGTGACCTAAAAGAACAGAAATATGAAACAGTGTAAACGTACGCTGCAGAGATAGTGTGCAGAGAAATGGAGAAAATGATATTTAGAAAAATGATGGTGTACTAGTGGTGTGGTGTACAGAATGTTGCGCACTAAAGATGCGTTTTGCTGAATCTGAAAATGCGGCATTACTATCCGTTTGGGGCTGACAAACCTGAAACCAGTGAAACTGATAAAAATGCGGATCTCATCGTGAAAAACACGACAGAATGTTCACAATGAACAATGTAAAAGCCTGCCTGCTTATCTTGATTTATGTGGTACCGTTAGCTGAAGTGACAATTCAATTCCTATTCTTTTACGGTAATTTCCTGGCGTGTNCCGCAGATGTATGAAGTGAAAAATTCAATGCACTGTGAATGCACAGCAGCAGCACATGTAGGTAGGCTACAGACCATGACACGTATATTGTGACATCGATCGAATGTATTCGTATTTTGTCATGTCCCTACCTTCTTTTAGAAAATGGATCTATATTTCATGCCGTGGGGTTTGCATATTACAAAATCAGTATGACTTTTACAGAATATCTGTCAGAAGAAGATGACGAATTACATTTCATTGACCCAGTACATCCATTAATCGGATGCATTTCATGCCGCTAGGTTCAGGCACTTGCATGATTAGCAATCGTCGTGTATCGCGTATCAGTGGAAAATGCAAAGTTCTCTCCATTACTAATTGCTGCTCTTAGTGATATATGAGCAGCAACCAGTGGTAATAACTCTCCAAACATTTGAGTAGATTATTTAAAATCTGCTATCAGATCTTGCTACTATGGATCGGATTGGGCCCCTTTGAATATAATATGAAATACATTGAACTTTTCCATTATTGCTAAATTTGCAAACATTTTCATAACATGCTTGTATCCAAACTCCCTACGCAGTTGTGTACCGCGCCCCTTCGGTTTACCCGCTCTCCACAACTGCTTCACTTTGTAGAATACGCCGCATTTGATCAATAGATGGCGTCAGGGCATCGCACGAGTTTTATAGCCTATCAGCACGCTGCTTTCAGAAACTCTCTGGGCCCGCGTTGGCAACGGATGTTCTTATGCTGCTGTGGCATGGCTATTAGATCATACGATCTGCGCAGCCAATGATAAACAAATGATAAAGTGCGTCAGGCCCAGCTTGGTTACGGGTTGCTCTGCGCTCCCATTGGTCGACTTTCTCAGCGCCATCTGTTGACCAAACGTGGCGAATTTTACGAAGTGAAGCAGTTGTGGAGAGCGGGTAAACCAAAGGGGCCCGGTACGCAACTGCGTAGGGAGTTTAGTAGGCCTATGGGCCTATATCGTACGATATACAGTACAATATATTATAAAGTTTGCTTGTCCTGGAACATTGACGCCAAGCTTAATCTAAATCTTCTGCTTATGCAGATGAATGTGCTTAGGCTGGAATGAAGTCGCGTATGAAAGAAGATGTTTTATTAGCATAAAGATACGGTAAGCTGGTTTAGATGATAAAAAAGATGAACGTACTAGCTTAATGAATGGAGAGTCTCTCACATGAAAGATGTTTCACACCCTGGATAAAAAAATTACACTTTTGTCACGACGAATACAGGAATGTTGCACAAAGATGCTAACGCCTGCAAAGGTCACCATTAACCCGCTTTAGCTCATTAGATCTGAAGCAGCAGTTACATGGCATCAAATGCTCGTGTTGTAGCGTGTACTTCCCTACAGATTGGAAAGTTTTAGGTATAATAAAAACACATGTAGATCTATTTTTCGTCGGTCTATAATAGATAGAAACGCTTGATGTAAAATCTAACTTTATAAACCATAAAGATTCCAGGTTCCTTTAGTATGTTTTCCAGGGTCCATATTCATAAAACTGTTCTTATCCTTTGTTCAACAGAAAAGATAAGTATCACACTTTGACTTAAAGGAGCCCGGTATTGCCACTTTTTCTCGACAGCCGGCGCCACCATCGCCGTACGTGCCACTCTTCAACCACTGGGACTAACTGCATGTTCGTTGTCGGCGAATGGACCCGATGTACTACGTACATTTTGTATTGTATTGTATTGTATTGTATCACAGGCAGGAGCGTGGATCCATATCCTACTCCGCCACTTTGCCCTTCCTCCAGCCTCTTCCGGGTCCAGAGAAGGCAGGCCTCTGACCCCCGGTTCGGGAGAGGGCACTATCTCCCCACCCTCCGGTAAAGACCATCCTTGGAGAAGGGAGGTGCTGGGCCCTGTAGTAGCCCCACCCACCCACCCCTACACCGCCGAACGGGCCCCACCTGCCCTAGCCCGCCCGACCTGCGGAGGTGAGTCTCCACCCCTGGGCCCCTCATTTAGTGCCTTCCGACTTAGGACGGGCCACCTATTATTATCTTACAGGTCCCCCCTCCCCATCCCTTTTTACACCCTGATATGTTTTTTAGTTCGTATTGCTGCCGCTAGGTGGCTCCCTCTACGTCGGCAGTCAAAATGCCGGCAAGAGATCGCATACCGTGCTCCTTTACGTACATGTATGTTTATGAATATGGACCCTGAGTAGTACATGTACAGCAGCTTCGCAGAATACTTCCGGAAAACAAAACACTAAGTTTGTTTTGTGTGCAGAAACACAAGCATTTTCCTCACTGCATAAAGTGCTGCTGTATCATCAAAACCTAAAATAACACCAGATCTTTTCTTTTGTATCAAAGAATCTGAATTCCAATATAAATCATGAGAACACATCAAACACTCAACTAAAAAGCCGGCCACGGGGATAATGATTACCGCAGAAATGCTTCTAACTACCAGCGTGTAATCATCAAAGCATCTAATCAAGGAAAACTCTCACTGTGTCGTTTTCAAAAGCAATTGCTCACTGACTGATGTCGTCGAAACTGTTGAAATCACATGACCAAGAAACCTCAACCAATCACAACTTTCCTAACCACAGCTTCCTGGTTACCATGACAACAGCATCTTCGCCTGGCGATTTTTCTCTAGGGTGGTTTAGCGATGGATGTTGCCTGTAGTCACTCTGGATTACCGGCAGGTAGTAGATTTTTTGTCCGAATTATAAACGCTGGGGAAAATGGTTCTTTTGTTGCACTTTCGATATCACAATCGGATGTTCCGTCATTCTACCGGAATGACATCCTTATCATTTACCAACAGTCGACAGTTGTCACGTTAACTTTTGTTACGCAAACTTCGTTTCTCAGATGTCGATCAAAAGTGTTCTGCGATGAAGGCAAATGCTCCCTCCGGCGAAAAAGTGGGCGCATCTCCACTTCGTCTGTGTAAATAATGTCAGCATTACAATATAATACTGTTAGTTATACCAGGAGGTTCTTCAACGGTTATACAAATAAGTGTCTGACATGTTGATACAAACGTATATCCAACCTAGAGCACAAAGAACGACACACAAAATGGTAAGATACGTAAAAGTCGTCTCAGAATTTCGCACATTTTCTACCCCAACCGGGATCTTCGACAGGCACTTTCTATAGTAGAGATCCCAGAAGTAAATAAGTTGGATTCCAATATTATGGATACGAAGTATTAATACAGAAACGCAGAAAAAAAGAAGGTGTGAAAAGTTTAGGTTGACTGAAGGAGTTGATACAGAAACACTGAAAAAACAAGAAGGTGTGAAAAGTTTAGATACAAACATAGTGTAGTTTGCTCAAAGAATGGATGAACGAACAAAAGACTTAGCAGAACTTACCAGACGATATCGTTCGTACAGCAAACAATGTACCACTTCATTAGCAACAATGCCACCAGCAACTACGGTAAATCACAATGAGTTGTAGAAAGATTGTTGCAATACTCCGTCATTACCCTGTGCGGGCAAACCAGCGAAAATAATTTACATCAAGAAATGAGTACCATATTATGGTACTCATTTCTTGATGTAAATTTTTTAAACCCACTCCTTCAAAAAGGTGTCACTAGTGGTTAAAACCAGAAACAGATATCCTGGGGCCGTAACACAAAACAATAAAATTTCCCTTACCGTATCTTTTGTTTAGAACAATAGTTTAAGGGAAATTTTACAGTTTAAGGGAAATTTTACACTGAAGATGTTTTGTGCATACGGCCCCTGGTCCTAATCAATTTCCCACACAAAAAAGGGTGTCCACTGTGTAGGACCTGGTTACGATGTACTGCCCTCTATCGTTGTTATTATCCCTATTGTAGTTCTGAATCCAGCAAAAGGGGTCTTCCGCTCACCAACGAAACCAATCCAATACAATCATGATCAACAGATCTGTGACACTTTTAAGTTCTAGTGTTATAAAAAGACATGAAATACCATAAAGCTTTCCAAGTTGTGTCCGTTTCCATAACTACAAAAAAAATACATTCTCAGGAGCTGTTGATCCTGTGATGACTCACAGGATTATGATATATGCGAAGGCGTGGTTGAAACCTCAGAATCCTGCAATAGATTATTTTCAATCTCCTGCATGCAGAGTGTGCTACGCACAGGCGACATACTTAGCTCAACTATCCAAGTTATGCCGTGTGGACATCGATACTGCAGTGGCATCGCCTCCATTTTCCACTATCGTCATCGTACACGTGATCGTGAGGGGTTCTGGGTACCTCTGTACAATTTCGGTTGCCATTACACGCAAAGGATGAACTAGCTTAGTGCTTGTTTATTCAGGACGTTAGTCTGAAGCAATAAGGGACTTCTGGTCTTCGATAACCAATCATTGATTCATTAACACATTGGCCTCATGGTGCTCGAGACTTTTTCAAGTGGAAACTTGATGCCATGCCTTTCCTACATGCAATCCGGTTTGGGTTGGGCGACCTCTTTTTGTGGGAAAGTTTTTGAAATTGACCAGGAATTTTAAAATTTTGAAATTGAGAAGTCTTTGCAGTAGGCCATAAATCGTTATTCTGGAAGGTCGGCTAGACCCCGCTGGATCCACGCTTGGAGGAATTATAAATTCCTCCAAGATCCACGTATGGGATTCAACCACGTTTCTGCCTTCAAGTTAACGTATCTTCTTACCACCGTGCGCAGCCTATGCTTTCTCGATGGTGCAACAAATGGTTGCAGTACGTACACTCGATTCTGACATGTGTTACCTATCCCAGAATTTAGAAGTGTTACAGCCAGAAATGAAGCCATTGGTACACAATAGGGCTTGTGGTCATGGCGACGGACGCTCGCATCACACACTGATTGGGTGGCTTGTGACATCCTATGCTTTGTCTACGCAGGGAATTGGCTCTAGTGTAGCGTCTTAAGGATATCAGTTACTGCGTGAAGTAAGTTGCATGCTGACACGTCAGCTTCAACCTGTCAACATATTGACCTGCAGTCACGGCAGTGTGGTTAACGGTCACAATGACGGTATCGTGAATCGGGCGCGGGCGTTGGGGGTGGGAGCGCTCTCGGGATCTAAAAAGGAGAAAAATCCATGATTTGTAAAAATATCAGGAACATGCTTCTCAATTTACCAGCAGCTTACCTGGAGAATGATGTCGGAGATGTATTCCAAAAAGCATCAACCCAGATTGCTGTCTGCAGAGCGATTGAACAGACCCAGGAGGCCCGATCAAACTTGTTTCAAGAGGTAATGAAGCTCAGTGGGCCTAGGCATGAAGAATACAATAACAAAAATGCTAAACAATGTGCTTTTTTAGCTAAAGTTCATGTTGAACTTCTTCTAACATTCAATTTGTTACAGGTAAACACCGTGAGCCTTTCTCCCTGGAAGAATTCTGAGTTGAAGGGCATGTTTTGTTGTAAGTCGACATTGTTTGGATGCTTTTGACTTTGAGAACGTGCCAGGTATTCTGAACCAGGCATCTTCAGTGTCTGTACGGCTATCGTGATTACAACACCGTTATGGTCTCACGACGGAGGAAAACAGAAAAAACATGGCATTGTTACCGACTACCTACACGTACATAAACTGAACCTCGTTGATGATGCACTTTCTATACTACCCCCAGTGCACTGTGTTGTTTACCGTACCGAAGTAAAAAACAACGTTGCTTTTATGTGCAGCGTGTTTTGCAGATGGACGACCTTTAGGAATAATACAGCCGTACTCCTACGAGTGCGAGGGATGCACTTAAGCGTAAGAAAAAAGATACTTGTCATCCCATTACTTCCAAGACATCCTTGTGAGGATTTGTGAAATGTTTGCTTTTCTCAGTGACAACGCCTGCTGTCTCTTAGCGGAGTTGTTGACTTGCTCCGAAGGGTTATTGGCTACACTCAAATTCAGTTTACTTGGTGCAGTAGTTGATATGATGTTGATTCCGTTATTCCAAGTGCGGAAACCCATGGCATGAGATATTTTACCATATCCTTGTCCTTAAATGGATGGCAGGAAATTATGGCTTTTGCAATTGATTTGTTCTTCAGCCCTTGCCGAGGCTGTTTGGTTTATACGGAATGGTGTAAGTTATTGATCATTTCTCTTCAATAAAAGTGATTGCAGCGCGGCAGAAAACCTGTTTTTCCTCCCACAGCCGGGATTAAGCGAGGTTAAAGCAATCAACAAAGAAACCGTTAAACTACTTCACCCGTACAAAAACATCCCTGGGAAGGTATCACCTGCATGCATTTGCCTGAAGTGATACGTTGTATTCAACACCGACGCTACAAGATGCTGCGAGCATCTTTCAGTACAAAAACGTACCTATTAGCAGTGGGATATGTCGGCGAATAAGAAGTTGGGAGTTAACAAAAAAATGTGGATTAGGTTTTCTTTGCTCAGTGCTTTACCCCATCCATGTTCTCGCGCCCTCTGACAAAGTTCAAGGTAAAGATACATCTTGCAGTCATTTTGGATGGATAATGTAGATCAGTGAAGCTATTCGTTGCTGATTGTCGTCGTAACTCATATGATCAGTCTGAAAAGCCGCTGAGCCAACAAAGGAAATGTGCCAAACAAGAAACTAATGCTCCTTTGTATGCGTTTCGAATACTGGAAGCTGGGCAGTCACACACTGCGTTTGATAATGTAGAGGGTAAAAAGATTGACGTTCTGATGTATTATTGAATGAATCCATCAGCAGATTACCATTCTGTGGGGGGTTCTGTTGAAAGACAAGGTCAGGTTTGTCGACGTCAGCATGAGGCCGGTTGTTGACAGCTTCATCTGAAGGTCATGTTTCCATGCTTTGGTCTGTGAACGTTGTCAAGGTTTTCACTGTCAGCATAAAAGAATCAAACATAAAGGTTTAACTGTGAACGATGTGGTAACTGAGTGATACACTTCATGCGTTGCCACCAGATGTCTCTCGCTGCCTGAATTTTGGCTTGACATACTAAGCAGGAGCTTCAACTTTTTTGTTGTTGTGGTGGGGTACATGAATCTGTCAACGTGATGTCTTGAAATCCATATCTGAGGATAACAGAGCTATTTTCAGCGTCATTAGTGTTCCATATTCAAATCTTATACCACCATGTTCAAATGTACATGTGTGTACATGTAAGTCTATTCAAATGTGCACAGATGACCCTGCCACATCATCATGCGTGGGGTTCTCATTAATTCAGTCCTGTTGTATCATAAGATCAACAAGTCAGAATTCAACAAAATTTGCACTAAACATGCATGCAGAAGGATCTTGCCTCATATGAAAGAGTCAGAATGAAAATCTGTCGAGGTTTAAAGGAATACTGTCCACATTTATAAAATATAAATTTTTAAGTTGAACCTTCATGTTTGATTCCTTTATGCTGCCAGTGAATGCGGCCTGTCGATTAAAACCGTTGACAAGTAAAGTATTTTTGCAAAAAAAAAACGACATCGGCACTAATATTCGAAGTGCGTTTTGTCGTCATCTCAGATATTCTGTATGGGTGCCTCAGTAAGAGCGATGAACACCTGTTAGCTGTAGCTGTTGTCGTGGTTACCAATGCACCTTTCTTAGATGGATGCCATACGAACATGCTTTGGCAGATTGCTGTTAGGGGTAAACATTTATTGAGGTGCTGTGATCAAGAGAAATGCAGTCGGTTGTCGACCTGCCAGGGCTCTTCGGCGAAGCTTGTTTGCTTGTTGTCTGGTCAGTGGGAAGTGGCTTCTATTTATCACTTTGATATTGTTGTCCTCTCTCCGTGTGGTTACTCATTCATCATAGGCAGAGCATTCGTGTACTGTATTCATTAAACACGGACAATGGCTGAATGTCGATACGACTCTGACAGGATCAGATTTAATTACGACTGTCCGTGTCGTGGCGTGTTGTTGTTAACTGGGCTCCTACACGCCATACGTTCGCAATTCAATGTCAGCAGTTGTTTTGACCGGAAGTGCGCCGTGACAGTATCCCACTTCTTCGGCCCACACCACGGGTCAGGTGGAATTACGACGTCAACAATAGAGAATGCTGGCATACGGCGTGTTGTCAGCCGGCCATGTATTTTGATCCTACGTTTTTATCTTTGCATCAAACTATTGTTATGTTTCGACCATGGCGTTTGCTCGAAAGATGAACTTCTTGTGATTTGTTTGATGCAGGTGTGAAAGGAAGCCAAGTCCCCCTGGAATCAGAGTCCGGTCTTATTGTTCAGCTAGGGATTAGAGTATATCATGGCTAGAGAGACCATGACCATTCGAATATAACTTTGCAATAGCGAGCTATTGTTTGGCGGATATGCATTCCTAGGACGCTGATTTCTGTCACACCTGTTTTTAGGGGGCCTTGAGCCGGAACTTAAAGGCGCCACTGCCTAGAAATTGAGAGGATTCGATGAATATCCGAACTTCTCTATCACCGCCCATTCCTTGCCGTTAAACTATGGCTTCTGATGGTAGACATGTAGTAGGCGCTGTCTTCCTAGACAGGTTGCTCGCAGAACCCGACAACCCTCAGGGTCGTGTCATAATTCTGTTCTTGACCACAGGATATCGATTTTTCAAAGCTTTGTGTACATAGGTGAAACGAAGGGTCCATCAAAGTATCACCTTACACCGTCTATCCATATCATTAATCAGTAGAGTAGAACATCAAGGACGTCAATATGTGAGAACTGTGTGGAGAACTTGTGAAGTGATAGCTATCGCGGTACCGATAATTGATTTTGCGGCGGAAATCAATAAGTCATCTATGTTGAAGTGTTCTTATGATTAGGGCAAGAAGAGAGAAGGATAGGCACGTCAACAACGCCGGGTAGATCATGATCAACAAGTCCAGTCACTTTTGTTTGGAGGGAATTGTTCTACATGTACGAAGATTGGTTGATTCATGGAGATGATGCTGACCTGAGTGCAAGTGACCACAGGCAAAGTAGCTGAAGTATTTGTTCACTTATGTGTGCCCCCGCCTTTCTTGCATCAACACAGAGCTGTGAACATCCAGTTTACATCAGCTTTTCCAATACATTGCATCAACAGAGATGTGTGAACATCCAGTTTACATCATCTTTTCCAATACATTGCATCAACACAGAGATGTGTGAACATCCAGTTTATATCAGCTTTTCCAATACATTGCATCAACACAGAGCTGTGAACATCCAGTTTACATCAGCTTTTCCAATACATTGCATCTGAACGCAGAGCTGTGAACATCCAGTTTACATCAGCTTTTCCAATAGATTGCATCAACACAGAGCTGTGAACATCCAGTTTCACCAGCTGAATACCATATTCGGATATACTCTCCCCTCCTTCGTTTGGCTCATTCTTATTTCTCTCCTGGCGTTATGAGAGCTTAGGATGACCAATGTTGCAACTAATTTCCTTCCAGTCTGTTCAATAAGCTGTTATACATGTAACTACAAGATATTCATCATGGCAAGGCGCCTTCGTTCTGCTTTTAAACATCATATTCCTAATTTATATTGCAGAACACCTGTCATGCCTGTCATCGAGTAGTGATTCTGAAAGAGATGATCACGAACTGTGCAGGTTTGCCACAATATCTCTTATCACCAGCTCTGAGGACATGTTCTTATCTNTACGAAGATTGGTTGATTCATGGAGATGATGCTGACCTGAGTGCAAGTGACCACAGGCAAAGTAGCTGAAGTATTTGTTCACTTATGTGTGCCCCCGCCTTTCTTGCATCAACACAGAGCTGTGAACATCCAGTTTACATCAGCTTTTCCAATACATTGCATCAACAGAGATGTGTGAACATCCAGTTTACATCATCTTTTCCAATACATTGCATCAACACAGAGATGTGTGAACATCCAGTTTATATCAGCTTTTCCAATACATTGCATCAACACAGAGCTGTGAACATCCAGTTTACATCAGCTTTTCCAATACATTGCATCTGAACACAGAGCTGTGAACATCCAGTTTACATCAGCTTTTCCAATAGATTGCATCAACGCAGAGCTGTGAACATCCAGTTTACACCAGCTGAATACCATATTCGGATATACTAGTACTCTCCCCACCTTCGTTTGGCTCACTGTCTTATTTCTCTCCTGGCGTTATGAGAGCTTAGGATGACCAATGTTGCAACTAATTCCCTTCCAGTCTGTTCAATAAGCTGTTATACATGTAACTACAAGATATTCATCATGGCAAGGCGCCTTCCTTCTGCTTTTAAACATCATAATATCCTAATTCATATTGCAGAACACCTGTCATGCCTGTCATCGAGTAGTGATTCTGAAAGAGATGATCACGGACTGTGCAGGTTTGCCACAATATCTCTTATCACCAGCTCTGAGGACATGTTCTTATCTCCCAGAGAATCAAATAGAATGAAACAGAAGCCCCCGAGTACAGAATTCAGATAAGAACAGCTCACGAGATGCCCTGATTATCAGCTTGATGCATAAATCACTCTTCTAGTCTAAGGATTTATCGGTGTTATATGGAAATGAATCAACATCTGTGTCCGTCTCTTTCCTTACGTCTCTTTCTTAAACCTCCCTCTGCAGGAGTGAAATTGCCAAATGACCGTTCTAGAGCCGGAGTAATCCATTACGGCCATCCAACGTCCGATTTATCTGATTATAATGCAACGGTATCACCTTGGCTACGATTAGTTTGTCATCATGACTTATGGTCCTCGGCGGTAATGGCTGTCCAAGAGTGAGAAAGCGTTTTATCTCGACAGAGAAGGGATGTCGTCAGTAATTGCATCGTGTTTGACAAATCAGATAAACACGGTTGTTCTTCTGAAAGATGATGCAGTAATGCAGTTCTGACAGCAACTGGCATATTGCGGATGCGTTGCAGGGAATTTCGTTTCTATCTCTCATGCTTTGCTGAAGGAACACACAGAGATACAAGCAACAGATGCAGTACCGTATTTCTGCTGAAGCGAAACTGCTTTTTGTTGGCCCTAATATTTCAGAATTTGGTGACAGTACAGTTTGAGTGCAAGATGTTGAAGGCGAAATTGATTAGTAGACGACTAGAACTCGTCACCAAGAGCATAACATGATGTGAGGGATGGTGAGGGTTGGTGATGATGGAGGGGAGGAGATACTCTTAAATTCGAAATACATGTAGGCCTAGGTGGCCATTATGGGTCGAATTCATAAAGGGGTTCTATCTTTAGAACCATCTTAGGCCGGTTCCAAGTATCATCAACCACTGTACTTGGAACCGGCCTAAGACAGTTCTAACGATAGAACTGCTTTATGAATACGACCCAATGTGTCTGAGGACACGCAGGCACCCATTTCCGACATAAATAAATATACCTAAATAGCAACCTTGTGCCAACCCCAGCCAAAAAAATTATTCAACTGGACTCAATGTGCATTGCCTTTGTAAAGCTCTAGACCCACCAAACACTGTTGTATCGTGATCTTCTGGATTTTACTCCCTGATACATGTACATTGGGCACAACGTGTACATTTGGATTATACCCTATGATACTGCCCCTCGGCATTACTGGCATATGAAGTTCGATCATATGAAGTTACCTCAGCTGTAACCCTGACATGGACAGACTGGTCAAGTATAATAAGGAAAGCTTTCTGTGTCGTTAATGGTCTCAGTCTTTTGAAGTATTTTGTTAATATCCTAAAGGCTAATCCTTATTGCTCAGCAAATGGACTNACCAAACGTGCCCTGCTTACGGACGACGACGACGGACGCTGCGCCATATCACTGGCGAGCTAAAAATTGTGATCGCGTATGGGAGTAAAAAGGAAATCAGTGAATACCCCACCATGTGCCTTGTCTCTGACCCATTCAGTCACTACCTTGTTGTTGAACCCCCTAAGACACGACTCATTGACTGCCTTTGATACGTTCCCCTGTGTTTGGTCGTGTTTCTGTTGTGACAAAGAAATCCAATTATTCTGCTACAATTTTCCATTGCTATAGTATGATACTGGGGGAATTTCGTTTGTTGACTCGCTTTATATGGTTAAGGCACTGCGTTGAGGACATGTACGTAATCGATTTTTTTTCGCCTCCAGTGGCCGCTGGATAAGGTGAATTGGATGATGTTGATTGTTGAGATGAGATAAAACAAAGTAAAAATCGATAGCACCATATTGTAACTGCAGCCAATCAATGATGTCACGTGCAACCTTCAATTAGCAGATCCACAATGTTTTAAGCGAACACCTATTTTAGGACAATTTTCCCAGACATGGCAAATGTTTATCGGAAAAAAAATAGCTCGCATAGTGTGTGGGCGCCATATAATGGCAGTTGGCGAACATGATAGCCTTCGTATCATGGGCGAAGCCGCATAAAGCTGGACTGGAATGGCATCTTGTCACAAAAGCACTATTGAAGTTGAAGACGATGGAAAAATCTTCCCCGGCAGAATATAGTCTTACTTTCCGACGAGGCGTATTGACCACTGCCAACCAAGATCCTCCCATCCATCACAAAGATTATGTGTGCGAGAATGTAATTGGGCCATCGGTAAATACCCATCAAGGGTATTTCGAGAATCTTCCAGCTCATTTGTCTTCGTGTACACAGCAAATCAATGCGGGACCCGACGAGACACGAAGCTGCAATGGGAGGATTATGGCGAAAAGCTGTAGCGGCTTGTGCTGGGATGCTGCTGTCTCTGTTTATGGAGCAGTGACCAACTTAAGGGGGAGTGCATGAAACATTTCGTATATATTTTTGAATCATTTTTACCTGTTTTGCTTTAAAATTGAACGTTCCTCGACAATTTTGTGCCGCAGTTGTATTACACTCGTCCCAACTGTTCAGTTGGCCATAGGTACATTGTAAACCCACTGAACATTGGGGTGATTGGCGCCAAATGCGAAGAATCATCAATAGACGGCGCTGTTTGACGAAGGATCCAATCTCATAAGCCATCATCACAGGTTAAACGACCGCCGTAACACACTTTCTGACTGGCTAAGATACGTGTACAATACATGTATGTACATGTACACTGTTTTACTGTATATTCATACTCGCGGCAGATTCCTAGCGGGAATTCCCCGAATCGGAAAGCCAACGCCATCTATTAGTGATAGTTTTAGGATCGGCATCAACTGAAGCAGTTTCGGAGCGCGAGCAAGTGGGTAGCGGTTTGAAACTGGCTAAGAATGACACTATAGTGCCCGCCATGTGTTCCTCTGAGTCTGTAATAAATCTCTACAGTTCTGTGTGGAACATCACACCCCTGATCCCCGAAGCACATCAGGTTGAAAAGATAAATGAGTACGTGACATGGTGGCTGTTCTCGTGATCATTTGGAGCTGGTGCCACAGGCTACATCATCCTGATAGGTTTCTGTCTTGAGTTGTAATGTGATATATCCTATGTCATGTTGTCATGTATTCTTTGATGGTGTGAAATCACACCTTTTTATCTACTCGGGGGAGTTTTTTTACCCGAACACTTTGCGAGTTGGTACTCACTGATGCAGATCTGTTTTTTACCCTCAGAGGATTTTAACCATTCAGCATAATATGCTGAATGGTAAAAATATTATTTGACTTGATATTGTAATATTTTCAATTACATGTACATGTATATCTCTGATGATCCATGAGTGTTTGTCTTCCCCGAAAACGACTCGGGTCAAAAATCCTCAGTCGGGTAATCTATGGACACTCCGCCGGTCCATATACAAGGTCACCGCATTAACTCGGAATTGAAGAAAAGATAAAGAAGTAGCGAGTATTAAGAAGAGGAAGTTGTCCGTTTCTTATGGACAGTCAACTGTACTTTCAGGTAAGGTTTTGTCTACTTTAGGCTAATGGTGTTCCATTTGTTAGCATCTTGCACGCCCGAAGTCAAAAGTCCTCTACACTTTGTCTACCAGACACGACCGTCGTTCTGGATTTCTCCTGAAAATGTTGCCCCTGCATAAATGTCACCTTTGGCTTAAAATTCATAGCAAAGGTCTTTCCCTTAAAACTATCGGTATCATCGTCCTGTACAATAACATCCATTTTCCCTATGCAATAAAATATTGCAGTGTCAACATACTGAGGTTGCTCTTCTTCGATTAATTTCAAACCTGCCAATTTAATTTGCCTGACAACGGTATAGAATTTTTGATAAAACATTGTTTATCAGCATATCTATGACGTGGGTTTGTTTTTTTTATTTTTCTAAAAAAAGTTGCAAACCGAAAGCTGTTACTGTCTGAGCGTGCACTAGACAGAAAGTAATCCAATTCTCAAAAATTCAATATGGGCTTTGTCTATTGCATGTTTTACTTACTGGATCAAACCAATCCATTAAATGATGTTTACCCCGCTGGCAAAAAACCTGTCCTTTTAAAACGGGCAGGGATAAAGTTCATGGGCAAGGGGTTTATACCTGTCATGATCGTTGCTTGCCTGATTTTAAATATGGATCGATACGCTTTATTCAACTTATAAAATAGATAACAAGTGGTGATCAGTTCTTAACAGATGTTCCTCTTAGTAGGCTACGTTGAAGAGAGCATCTTTGTTGTTAATTTAATTTAATTTAATCTAATTTAATTTATTTTTGGAACTGACAGAGAAATACATGATAAACAGGAAGTCAATTTCCAGAATCTTAGCAAATTTTCGACCCCAACCGGGGTCTTCTTCAGGCTGGCACTTTCAAGTCGAGCTACCAGAAGTACATTACACTTCTGTGGTAGCTCATTACACTTCTGGTCATTGACCTCTACCCTTTGAAGTGTACTTCAAAGTGTACTTTTGTGTACACACGAAAATAGGGAGTTTAAGAAATCAAACGATAAACGTTAACTTTGCGACAACGTTATTTGTCGTAAAGTTAAGGTTTATCGTTTGATTTCTGAAGCTCCCTAATGTGCACGGAAAAAAGTACACCTGGCATATGAACCTCTCCTCATGTACGGTCATCGACCTCCCCTTTCAAGTTATCACGATAATGCTATTCACAATATGCTCATGGTTTATAATCGTTAGAAATAACTGCCCACCCCAGGCAGTGAAATGAAACATCCAACTGGTCGCTAAATCCCAATTCTACTGAAAATGATCAATCATCATGAATCATAGGCAATTTATATACCTTCTTGATTGATCTTAGTTAAATGGGCGTCCTCTTCATGATCATCAAAGTATTGCGATCTTTATTGGATATTGGCACATAGGTCAATAGAGTGGTGCTCGATTTAATTTCATGATACATGTACTTTGTATTCTTGTACAAACAACGTCTATCATGAAGTCTAATAGCCTGTTGGAGAAGTTCAGTAGGCTGTTTTGTTTGTTGCCATAGAGTGCTGTCACGTGCGTAATCATCGGACGTGTATCCTCTGTGTATAATATAAGGCTGACTCTAACCCTCACTTTTCCCATCGGCCAATCATTCTACTCGTTAGTGAATAAAAGGTATTCTGATTGGTTCCGATGATTTGAAACTCGACACACGTAGGTGCCACTCAGGATACACGAAAGGTAATACATGTACATGTAATGTTAGCATTAGCTAAACAACCTCTTAGCAAATTTGTTGCAGAAATACATCATCTGGTTCACCCATTGCCCCTTGACCCCTCTGATTATAAGTGAGCAATTCTAATCCACTTAAGTAGCCTAGTACAGATCAAGTTAATTATGTGTATCAAGGAAAGGGGGAATGCAGAGTGGTTACGGTCCCAACGTATTACAAATTTAGCATTGTAAAATCGTTATAAAAATCAACTTAAAAATTTAAAAGAGTTTTTGATATGACAAAGCATTTTCTGTTCAAATGGAAAACTTTTCGACAATGCACATACCTCTTTTCAATTTTTCATACATGTAAATTAGACAGAGAAGAAAACCGATAGCATTTTGCCCAATAAACATCTCAGCACTCTTATCTCGACCCCTATATTTCGGCTTTTATAGGGTCCAATGCGTTGGTGGAGCCTAAGGGATGTAAATCTAATGGTAAATTTTGAGTTCGTTAGATGAGTGAAATGTACATGTACAGTGTGCATGTATAGCTGGAGCACGAAGATTGCATATGTCTATTTGCAATACATAATAGTAGAGTCATTTTTGTTGAATCCGTGACCATTCTTCCCCTACCTTTTTTTCTCGATTGATTTGACATTCTGAACCATTTAGAAGAAATATTAGCTCCTATGTACCTCTCAAAAATGACGGCTAACTTTTCTAGAGCCCAATATTCAAAATGGCCGCCGCCGCCCTCTCGAAAAACAAAAAATAAGAGATTGTTAGCCACTGACGAGCTAGAAGGTGTCATTTCTCACTAATTCTGGCACTGTGAATCCACTGGAACAATTATTGTACAGTTTTGAGATCATCCTGGCCTCTAAATTCAAGATGGCTGCCGTCCGCCATCTTGAAAAATATGAAATTTACATCTCTGGCACCCGATGAGCTAGAAAGACAAATGAGGTGTCATTTTTCACTAATTCTGGCATAACAAACACTCTGGAAGGGTTATTAAAGACTTTTGGATACTTCCTGGCCTGTAATTCCAAGATGGCCGCTGTCCACCATTTTGAAAAAAAAACAAATGAAATATGTCCGGCACTAGATTAGCTAGAAGGACAAACAAGTTGTCATTGTCCACTGATTCTGGCAATATAAATCCACTGGGGCCATTCTTGTAGAGTTTTGAGACCATCCTGGCCTCTAAATCCAAGATGGCCGCTGTCCGCCATCTTGAAAAACATGAAATTTAACATCTCCGGCACCCGATGAGCTAGAAAGACAAATGAGGTGTCATTTTTCACTAGTTACGACATAACAAACAGTCTGAAAAGGTTATTTAGAGTTTTGGATGCTCCCCGATATCTTATTCCAACCAAGATGGCCACAGTGCACCATTTTGAAATACATGTATAAACATGACCTCCAATACTTCTGCACCTGAGGAGCCAGAAAGACAATGGATACGTGGCATCTTTTCCCAAGAACTCGCTTGTGAAGATGAAATCCGCTCGAAAGTTTTTTGTGCCCCTATGCTTTACTTCAACCTTTGAATAAAGTCTGGTGC
>NMRB01002001.1:23128-88597 GCA_002633025.1 Notospermus geniculatus | reverse complement strand
GATACAGATTGAAATATCAATATCTGTCAAATGTCACTCGAAGAAATCCAACCTTTGAAATCCACCATAAGCATTTCTCATTCCGAGTTGAGAAAAAATGCTAATATCGCAATTTCGGTAGCTTGGGGACAGTTTTATCGACTCGTTGTGAGTGATATCAAGATTCAATTTACGCGACTTGCCCTTGGCTAACTGCAGTATGTTTTTATTTGACTTCTACGTTGTTAGCATGTGTCATGAGAGAGGGGAATATTGATGATGCTATTATTTTACATAATTAGCCATTATCTGATTATAATTACTTGATATGTTATTTTGCTTAGTGAAAATGACATCCCAGTTGAATTAAACGTTTACCCCAAAGGTGATTTGTGTAACTACTCGGCTCTTTATTTGCAGCTGGAAATTTGAAATTTGGATGGTTTTGTTGGTTCATTGGGACATCAACACGTAACTCCATTATGGCAAAAATCCTTTGGGATTTCAATTCGTCCTCGTTGCTGACGTTCTGTGGTCGTAGTATTCTACGGTAATTAATGTTGCTATGGGAAAAGGTTGGGTGCTGCTAGGAATTTTGCTATTTTGCTATCTATACCGACTGTGGTGGTATAGATCAGACCCGACAGCACTAATTGTGGTTGCAGGTACTCCATGTGCATCAAGAGACCAGGGGCCATTATTCACAAAGCCTTCGCAACTTTGCCTGCACACAAGTATTGTTTGCCTGCACACAAGTATTGTTTGCCTGCACATTGCCTGTTCATTGACTGCCTTACGACAGATTTGCTTACACGCAAAGTTGCGAAGGCTTATTGAATGTGGCCCCTGGACCTGGTTTCATCGGACGAACCATCGCAAATTCTCCTTGAAAATCCACATCCTACGTAAATGAGCTGAAACTTGGGTACGGGTGGTGTATCACGGAGACGAGATTCATGCAGTGAAAAAAAACGCAAAAAAGTTGAGGGTTATCATAATTGTAAAGATGTTGAACTTCATCTAATTGGCTTAGACATGCAAGCAGCTCATAAAGACACATTTGTTACATGCGCGCGATAAATCATCCCTTATCAGTTCTTCTTGAGAGTAAAAATTGTAAAAACCCGAGTCGCCCAAGTTTTTCCCGCCCACAACACATTCCTAATCCACGCATTTTCATTTATCATCCTTCATCAATGTATAGCTATTGTGATTCGAGGTGACAAACTGTCAGGTTTTCCTCGATTGTGTGATGTATCATGATTTATCAAGAAAAAACCCCAGGAGATTATACTACACATTTCTCATGCATTTGCGTCAGATGGTTGTAGTTTTAGTCATGGTGGCCATGGACGGTCTGATATTTCATACAATTCTAGGGGAATTCAAATTCATGACTTATACAGCTTGAAATATACAATACAGTACAATACAACTAGAATTTATGTAACGCAATATCTAATTATAAATTGCTCTGTTGTGCTTAAAAGTCACTGGGGAAAAGTTCAGAGTTTTAAAAAAAATTCTCCCACCGTAGCAGTGTTTCCGTCAGAGGGTACTAAGAGTACTATGCTAGATAATGGGGCCACAAAAAGCATACTCAAGGAATGAAATGGTCCATGGACCATGTGCTCACTTGGGGGAATGTACCGAAAGAACAAATGGCAAATGTTAAAATGTTCCCGGCCAAGGATAGAATCGACCGTAACTTGGTGTCATAGGTCATATGACCTAGCGGTATATGTACCAAGTGTCAGATCAACAGCCCCAGCGGTTACCAAACGTGCCCTGCTTACGGACGACGACGACGGACGCTGCGCCATATCACTGGCGAGCTAAAAATTGTGATCGCGTATGGGAGTAAAAAGGAAATCAGTGAATACCCCACCATGTGCCTTGTCTCTGACCCATTCAGTCACTACCTTGTTGTTGAACCCCCTAAGACACGACTCATTGACTGCCTTTGATACGTTCCCCTGTGTTTGGTCGTGTTTCTGTTGTGACAAAGAAATCCAATTATTCTGCTACAATTTTCCATTGCTATAGTATGATACTGGGGGAATTTCGTTTGTTGACTCGCTTTATATGGTTAAGGCACTGCGTTGAGGACATGTACGTAATCGATTTTTTTTTCGCCTCCAGTGGCCGCTGGATAAGGTGAATTGGATGATGTTGATTGTTGAGATGAGATAAAACAAAGTAAAAATCGATAGCACCATATTGTAACTGCAGCCAATCAATGATGTCACGTGCAACCTTCAATTAGCAGATCCACAATGCTTTAAGCGAACACCTATTTTAGGACAATTTTGCCAGACATGGCAAATGTTTATCGGGAAAAAAATAGCTCGCATAGTGTGTGGGCGCCATATAATGGCAGTTGGCGAACATGATAGCCTTCGTATCATGGGCGAAGCCGCATAAAGCTGGACTGGAATGGCGTCTTGTCACAAAAGCACTATTGAAGTTGAAGACGATAGAAAAATCTTCCCCGGCAGAATATAGTCTTACTTTCCGACGAGGCGTATTGACCACTGCCAACCAAGATCCTCCCATCCATCAAAAAGATTATATGTGCGAGAATGTAATTGGGCCATCGGTAAATACCCATCAAGGGTATTTCGAGAATCTTCCAGCTCATTTGTCTTCGTGTACACAGCAAATCAATGCGGGACCCGACGAGACACGAAGCTGCAATGGGAGGATTATGGCGAAAAGCTGTAGCGGCTTGTGCTGGAATGCTGCTGTCTCTGATATTTTATGGAGCACTGACAACTGGAGAGGGGAGTGCATGAAACATTCCGTATAGATGTATTTTTGAATCATTTTTACCTGTTTTACTTTAATATCTACTTTAAAAAACAGTTCCCTCGATTGTTTGTCAAACCAGTTGAAATTGATGAGACACTTTTGTGCCGCAGTTGTATTACACTCGTTCCCAGTGTTCAGTTGGCCGTAGGTAAACCCTCTGAACATTGGGATGATTGACGTCAAATGCGAAGGATCGTCAATAGACGGCGCTGTTTGACGAAGGATCCAATCTCATAAGCCATCATCACAGGTTAAACGACCGCCGTAACACACTTTCTGACTGGCTAAGATACGTGTACAATACATGTATGTACACTGTTTTACTGTATATTCATACTCGCGGCAGATTCCTAGCGGGAATTCCCCGAATCGGAAAGCCAACGCCATCCGTATTAGTGATAGTTTTGGGATCGGCATCAACTGAAGCAGTTTCGGAGCGCGAGCAAGTGGGTAGCGGTTTGAAACTGGCTAAGAATGACACTATAGTGCCCGCCATGTGTTCCTCTGAGTCTGTAATAAATCTCTAAAGACTTCTGTGTGGAACATCACACCCCTGATCCCCGAAGCACATCAGGTTGAAAAGATAAATGAGTACGTGACATGGTGGCTGTTCTCGTGATTTGGAGCTGGTGCCACAGGCTACATCATCCTGATAGGTTTCTGTCTTGAGTTGTAATGTGATATATCCTATGTCATGTATTCTTTGATGATGTGAAATCACACCTTTTTATCTACTCGGGGGAGTTTTTTTACCCGAACACTTTGCGAGTTGGTACTCACTGGTGCAAGTTTTTTTTTACCATCAGAAGATTTTAATCATTCAGCATAATATGCTGAATGGTAAAAATATTATTTGACTTGATAAATGTAATATTTTCAATATCTCTGATGATCCATGAGTGTTTGTCTTCCCCGAAAACGACTCGGGTCAAAAATCCTCAGTCGGGTAATCTATGGACACTCCGCCGGTCCATATACAAGGTCACCGCATTTACTCGGAATTGAAGAAAAGATAAAGAAGCGAGTATTAAGAAGAGGAATTGTCCGTTTCTTATGGACAGTCAACTGTACTTTCAGGTAAGGTTTTGTCTACTTTAGGCTAATGTTGTTCCATTGTTAGCATCTTGCACGCCCGAAGACAAAAGTCCTCTAGACTTTGTCTACCAGACACGACCGTCATTCTGGATTTCTCCTGAAAAATGTTGCCCCTGCATAAATGTCGCCTTTGGCTTGAAATTCATAGCAAAAGTCTTTCCCTTAAAACTATCGGTATCATCGTCCTGTACAATAACATCCATTTTCCCTATGCAATAAAATATTGCAGTGTCAACATGCTGAGGTTGCTCTTCTTCGATTAATTTCAAACCTGCCAATTTAATTTGCCTGACAACGGTATAGAATTTTTGATAAAACATTGTTTATCAGCATATCTATGACGTGGGTTTGTTTTTTTATTTTTCTAAAAAAAGTTGCAAACCGAAAGCTGTTACTGTCTGAGCGTGCACTAGACAGAAAGTAATCCAATTCTCAAAAATTCAATATGGGCTTTGTCTATTGCATGTTTTACTTACTGGATCAAACCAATCCATTAAATGATGTTTACCCCGCTGGCAAAAAACCTGTCCTTTTAAAACGGGCAGGGATAAAGTTCATGGGCAAGGGGTTTATATCTGTCATGATCGTTGCTTACCTGATTTTAAATATGGATCGATACGCTTTATTCAAATTATAAAATAGATAACAAGTGGTGATCAGTTCTTAACAGATGTTCCTCTTAGTAGGCTACGTTGAAGAGAGCATCTTTGTTGTAATTTTAATTTAATTTATTTTTGGAACTGACAGAGAAATACATGATAAACAGGAAGTCAATTTCCAGAATCTTAGCAAATTTTCGACCCCAACCGGGGTCTTCTTCAGGCTGGCACTTTCAAGTCGAGCTACCAGAAGTACATTACATTTCTGGTAGCTCATTACACTTCTGGTCATTGACCTCTACCCTTTGAAGTGTACTTCAAAGTGTACTTTTGTGTACACACGAAAATAGGGAGTTTAAGAAATCAAACGATAAACGTTAACTTTACGACAACGTAATATTTGTCGTAAAGTTAACGTTTATCGTTTGATTTCTGAAACTCCCTAATGCGCACGGAAAAAAGTACACCTGGCATATGAACCTCTCCTCATGTATTTACGGTCATCGACCTCCCCTTTCAAGTTATCACGATAATGCTATTGACAATATGCTCATGGTTTATAATCGTTAGAAATAACTGCCCACCCCCAGGCAGTGAAATGAAACATCCAACTGGTCGCTAAATCCCAATTCTACTGAAAATGATCAATCATCATGAATCATAGGCAATTTATATACCTTCTCATTGTCACGACAGGTAGCGCTCCTACCTCGCACTGACCTGTCACCGCGCGCGCAACGCGTCATGGGAAATTTTGGGACTACTTGTTGCATTTTCAAGATGGCGGGAATTCCTCGCTTCGGTTTTATAAATAGCAGAATCTCGTCAAATAGGCCTACCTAGGATGTCTCCGTGTGTGGGCATCGCATTATCCGTCATGATTATGACATACATAGGCCTATTTTGTGTGAGATATGCTGTACATGTCATGTTAGCCACTGGCAGCTAGTTGGTGCGTCGTCACATACGTTTACACTACGTTACAGCACAGTGACAGTTAGGCTAGCTGCCGAGGTGAAAACCCAAATAGCATCCTTTTCTTCTCAACAATGTCATGTCTGTGACAATTTCTCATCAGAAATGACAAATCCGTCAATTATTGGCAAAGTCTGCAAGAAATAAGCCTCATATCGCTATTTTCGTAGGATTTACTTTCGTGGCGTAGTAGATCACGTGATTACCGAGTTGAGGCGGTGATGTGTCCGCGTATTACTTTTTACGCCAAATTCGGCGTGATGCGGCTCGTGCGGACACAGGTTGGTGCGTCCATAACGCCGCCTAGCGCCGACCTGTGAAACACAATGTATACCTTCTTGATTGATCTTAGTTAAATGGGCGTCCTCTTCATGATCATCAAAGTATTGCGATCTTTATTGGATATTGGCACATAGGTCAATAGAGTGGTGCTCGATTTAATTTCATGATACATGTACTTTGTATTCTTGTACAAACAACGTCTATCATGAAGTCCAATAGCCTGTTGGAGAAGTTCAGTAGGCTGTTTTGTTTGTTGCCATAGAGTGCTGTCACGTGCGTATTCATCGGACGTGTATCCTCTGTGTAATGATATAAGGCTGACTCTAACCCTCACTTTTCCCATCGGCCAATCATTCTATTCGTTAGTGAGTAAAAGGTATTCTGATTGGTTCCGATGATTTGAAACTCGACACACGTAGGTGCCACTCAGGATACACGAAAGGTAATACATGTACATGTAATGTTTGCATTAGCTAAACAACCTCTTAGCAAATTTGTTGCAGAAATACATCATCTGGTTCACCCATTGCCCCTTGACCCCTCTGGTTATAAGTGAGTCATTCTAATCCACTTAAGTAGCCTTGTACAGTCAGATCAAGTTAATTATGTGTATCAAGGCAAGGGGGAATGCAGAGTGGTTACGGTCCCAACGTATTACAAATTTAGCATTGTAAAATCGTTATAAAAATCAATTTAAAAATTTAAAAGAGTTTTTGATATGACAAAGCATTTTCTGTTCAAATGGAAAACTTTTCGACAATGCACAGACCTCTTTTCAATTTTTCATAAATTAGACAGAGAAGAAAAACGATAGGACTGTGCCCAATAAACATCTCAGCACTCTTATCTCGACCCCTATGTTTCGGGTTTTATGCGGTCCAATGGGTCGGTGGAGCCTAAGCTAAGGGATGTAAATGTAATGGTAAATTTAGATTTCGTTAGATGAGCGAAATGTACATGTACAGTGTGCATGTATAGCTGGAGCACGAAGATTGCATATGTCTATTTGCAATACATAAGCCTAAATTTAATAATTCATACGCGAGCTTATCAATTTTTGCTTAGATCTTTGGCAAAAAAACAAGTCAACATTATCTGTACTAGTTTCATTTTATTTGATAGTGCCTGTCATATGGCCCCATTTGATGATTAACTCTCGGTACTTAAAAAAAAACAGATGCGAAAGTGTTACGTTTCCAACTTTACACTTCAGCTTAAGTTACCGATCAACATCATGTCTGCTTTATCACTCTTGAGATTTATTTCCTGCCCTGGGGATGGGATCCCAGCTGTGAGCTGTAATACCGGTAATGATTCTCGTTACATTTGTCACGTTGGCAACTGCCACAGCCCAAGCATTGATTGAAAATCTATTGCTTTACCGTTTACAGAAACGATGGCAATATTTCCTTGAGGAGATTACGTGAAGGCAAGGAGACAAGGACGTGTCGAGAGAATTACAACCTGTGAGAAGTAGAGATATAACTAACACAACACGAGTCAGAAAGATACAATCGAAGAGAGAACGCACAGATGCGGAGAAATACATTGGGGATGATTGAAACTGGATTTGTCACTTTTGGCCACCTGCAACAACACAGGCATGACAGGGTTGCTGGATCAGGGAAACATGCCTGATGGCTAGCGTAAGAAATGGTTAATATAGTGACAGCTCTGAGAGCAGCAGGCGACGATGATCTACGAAGAATATTATATAAACGACGAAGAAGACAGGGTTGCTGGATCAGGGGAACATACATGATGGCTAGCGTAAGAAATGGTGAATATAGTGACAGATCTGAGAGCAGCAGGCGACGATGATCTACGAAGAATATTATATAAACGACGAAGAACACAGGGTTGCTGGATCAGGGGAACATACCTGATGGCTGTAGTGTAAGTAAGGATGAAGATAGTGACAGCCCTGAGAGCAGAAGGCGACCAAGATCTACGAAGAATGTGATAAAAACGATGAAGAACAGCAGGGTTGCTGGATCAGGGGAACATACCTGATGGCTAGTGTAAGGAAGGATGAAGATAGCGACAGCCCTGAGAGCAGAAGGCGACCAAGATCTATGAAGAATGCGATACAAGCGACGACGAATATGATACAAAGGGCGATTTCTTTGACAGCATGCCGATGCCGACTGAGGTTGTCTGCGTAGACAGCAGCGTCTCCTGCTGTGATACATTATTCGCCCAGTGTTGGCACTCGGCTCTCGATTGGATATTTCAAAAGACGGCACAATACACTTCTTCAGTTGCCCACTTTTATCAGACTAAATGGATTGGTGATCATTTTTTGTCCGAAATGTGATGAAAAGTACCCAGCTTTTTTTCTTGGACGTATCATTTCTGTTGAAGCAACGTTTGCCAGGCGATCATGACCGTTACAATGCGAAGCCTACTAATTCCTGTGTATGGATTTCCACATCCATCATGGATGATGATGATTACTCACGGCCCACCCTGTATAGGCAAAGCCCCCAGCTGCCAGAGTGATATTGGTAAATTGGCTGACAATAACGCTATCCCAAGTGTTTCATGCAGATGGATGACACTCTGGTGCCTTGGCAATTTGTTTGCAGCAAGAGTCTATATATCCTTCTTCATTGAAAGACAGTTTGCCAATATCGTGCATTTACTCTATAGCGTGCTGAAAAAGAGCCGGAGTAGTGAATGTGTCGTTTTTATGGCTGCAGTGAACATGAAACAAAGCGATCCATCTCTGAAGAAGTTGAATAAGTGCTGCCTGTGCGGAAACATTTTATTCAGTATTGTCGTTTGGTACTAAATATAGGCAGTGAGGGATGAACTATTGCCATGGTTTGTTGCCGTATTGGTTTTCAAGCTTAAACTTCAAGGAAACTGCAAAAGTAATGAATTATTAAGCACAAAAATATTTGAAATCTTGCACACACTCTGAAATATAATCACCTTTATTACGTTGACTGTTATTCCCCGGAGACGAACACAGAAGTGACTAACGCTGGATTTTTCATTCCCAGTAAATTATCACATTCCATGGAACAAGTCAATAATGATGTCTTGAATCGATCGCGTTCTATGACAATTAAACCATCCCCTGTAGTGTTTCCCTTTATACGCAGCATCTTTATAACTAGGTATGTCTTCGGGCATGACGGCAAAGTATGTTAAGAAGAACTCTTCCAGTTGCTCTGCGTGCGATCAGTTGCCTTGAAAGTTCAAACTGTTAGTGGTAGGATTGGTGGCTTGGTGTAATGGTTCTCATGATCGTCAAAAAAAATGGAATTTTTCACGTTGCACCGCCATGAATAGGGAGGTCAAGGAATCAAACCATGAACATAGACGTTAACGACAACGTTATTTTTGTACCGAAAAAGCAATATAAAATCTGGTGAACGTGCAGTATGAAAAATAACGTTGTCGTCAAGTTTAAATTTATCGTTTGATTTTTCAAACTCCCTATTATCAGCGTCAAGTGTTCGTCATACGTTTTTTTTGAAACACAGGCCCAATAGGGCTTGAATGTATAGAGCCACATCTATATTATAATTGACGGTGGCGCTTTAACTTCGAACACGAACTTCTCCGTGGTTTCTGATCGAAATGGCACCATTTTCACAGGAAGTGTTGAAAATGACATGGGGGTGGCCCTTAAGCGGGTTGCATAACATTTTTTTACCCTTAAGCGAATAAAATGCACGAAGAGAAACTTCCAATGATTTGCAATGCCCACTAGCGTGGTTTCGCTGGCCACCGTGTAGATGGCGCTGTGTACGCAACACCATCTACACGGTGGCCGACGGAACCAGTTGCATTGTCTTCAACCAGGCAGGGTGATCAGAAAATAGGAACTTCAACACATAAAAACTGCTGCCATCTGCTTCCCATAGGCCTAAATTATTGTCCGAGGAGTTGGCCCCCTCTAAACATATTCCCCCACACAGAGACGCCCAGCAAAATGCCATCCTCTGGCCACATGCATCCTGTGAATGTGCTCGCCACGGGTACCATGCTAGTGTATTGTAAAGCCCTTACTGAGCATATTCACATAATTTGATGAAAAATATGATCTTGAGCGGCGGTCATAATTAGCATATTCGACCTCTGAGTTCACTAACCGCAAGTAATGATATTGTGTCATTGCCCGATGTGCCTTTTCTCAACTGCTTCCAGGCACGCAACAATAGAAATTATTATAGCAACGGAGGCGACACTAAAGGCTTGAAAATGGATGAAACGATGGAAAAAGCCTTCTCGGTGTTTAGGAAACTACATTTTATTCCACCAACTTGTCTTATAGGGACAGAAAGATGCCTGGATTAAATGTGCCTCGTCAGTAACAAAAGTGAAATTTGTCACAATATATGTGCTATCCTTTCACCCTTTGAAATGAGACGATGGAAGTGTCGCACACTAGGTCTTAAGATTATATCTGTTCATATCTTCACCGCCCACGAACCTGCCTGCATAAACAATGCTGGCTTATTTTATCACCAGCAGCGATTTAATCAATAGAGAAGCATTGTCCTGTCCCAGCGAGAAGACAGCTTTGACAAGATTTCTTGACTGGTACGAAATTGATGTCTCATGTTCATGCCAACGGCAGCTGCCTTTTTTATCTCATGCCAAGGGGCCATTGATCTTCATACGGTTAAGCTGATTTAAGGATACTTCTTGTCAGCTGCCAAGGAACGTTAGCAGCTTTTGCTATTCGGAGCAACGTTCCTTTCCAAATTGAATGAGATTGTTTCTTCGCAATCATTTAAACTGCCGTGAAATTTATGTGGTGATTGCACATTTAAATTGACGTGTGGATGTTTGACGACCATTAGGACAGTGGCAATTTGGGTTATACTCACCTGCGATATTTTTTTTGCTACAAAATTCCCCAACGGCAGGTCCACGGTCAAATTCGTGATATTTTTTTTACTTGTTCAGTGCGGTCTCTGCAACTCATGGCACCAAAGGACCATTAATTACCCTGCATCATGTCAGGCTCGCATCCTTGGTATAGATTAAGTTCGTTGTGATTCATAATTAGTGCAGTTTTTGCTAATTAGTTGCATCACGGACGTGACGTGTTGATGTCACGTTCGTGACGCAACTAATCAGCAAACAGTGCACTAATTATGAATCACAACGAACTTAATTCATACCAGGGGCATAGAAGGACAAGAGCCTGACATGATGCAGGGTATAGTCTCGTGCCACCAGACTCCTTGCAGTTTCCAATAAATTTCCAATTTTAGAGTCTGGTCCGTATGGTTACTTTGACTTGTAATGTTGTAAACCATCATGGCGGACAATCTACGCGATGACTGATGACGTAGAACACAACTACATGTACACTGCACTGCATGCATGCATACGTAATACATTGGTAGTGACTAGCCAATCAGCGAAGCTCCCGTTATTTTGAATTTTCGGAATAAGAAAATTCAATGAGAATTGCGTTCCGTGCCAGACCCTCTGTCTGGCGACCTCGGAGTATGACCGTGGGGCTCGTTGCGCGAGACTATGCAGGGTATAACATCTTACTGTCGTTCCAAAATTTACAGAAACAGCACTGAATAAGTGAAAGAATGTCACGTCCGAGACCGTGGCCTTGCCCCAAAGCTAAAAGATGAGCAACGAATACAGATGAGCTATGACGCCTTCAAGCCCAAGGGAGTGGGTGCAGTACACGAGACAAAAAATCATTATCGTTTTTTTATGAGCCGTGATGGCTCTGACCTTTTCTTCCACTTGCGCCATTGGTATTATTAGCGTTCCCATTGTGCATGTTCATCAGCAAATACACGAGTGTATTTGCTTGAGTCTCAAGTCTGACCATTCCTACGTCAATCAGACCTTCTTGTCCAGCCTACTGATGCCGGTGTCTAGACTGAATAGTGACGTCTCCTTCGGCTGAGGCAGATTGAACATGGCACTGACTGGTTGCACTTAAAACAGCCGGAACTTTGGCTACAGGGCCCTTATTCACAAAGCTCCCGTCAGGTGACGCAAATCCTTTGTCAGGCTGATAGTGAAAAATAGGCTGCCCGCAAATGGACAATAGTTTATGCACCCCGCGTAAAGATATATAACAGCTTCGTGAAGAAGGTCCCAGGGTTTTGGGCGGGGGGGGGGGGCGACTTTAGAGAACAAAAATGCTGTCAAGAGGGGGATTATTTCCTTGTTGGCTGCACACCAGTGCTTGAAATTAGCAGTTTAACTCAGCACACAAAAAAGTGTCAAATGAGCATGACGTTTTGATACATTAGCTGAGCCATTTCGTGTTGTAGCACGCACTTGATGGACCTTCACTGCGTTATCAATTGGATGACTTTCTCATACAAACACGTGGTTAAACATTTCCACGTCAATGCCTCACGCATCGGTCATTGTTATCCGAAAATCAATTTCCACCATGCCATTTCACTGAATTAGCAGTAAGTGACGAACAGCATTCAAGTGCTCACGGACAATAAGTCCTAACCGACCAACAGTATTATATCCAATCAAAAAAGAGATTGGATTCTGCTCCAACGGCATGCGCCAGCTTGTGCTTAATAAGAGATATTTTTATCCTAGGCAGAGTGGGTTAGGTTCCTGTTCTGGAGTTTCAGCAGCAGCGTCGACTGCTCAGCTCAACGAGTTTGTTTTTCGTAACGGTATAGGGAGAAAAGATCATATTGGAAAATCTCAACGATTTTCAAGGGATTTGATAGACTGGAGTGCATTATGAAGTGCACGTATAATCCTACTCTGCGATAAGAACGAGGTGCACTGTGTTGTGTTGAAATACCATGTCAGGCACTTTCTAAGCTGCTCACATGTTACACTTTTACCGGCACATTCTTTTGATATTTAATTTTTGATTAAGCATCATCTTTTAATCATTTACTGGATTCCAACATGTCTCGCATATTACTCACCTGCTTATGAGATGGTTTCAACACTTCATCAAACAAATCCATCGAACAAAACGTTAGCTGATGGAGAACTCACCAAAGGTTGCACTAGCCAGTTTTTGATGGGAAGTATGTACACTCGTCCCCAGTGTTTAGTTGGCCACAAGTACATGTATAGACCCAGTAAACACTGGCATGATTGGGGCCAAAAGTGAAGGATCATCAATTGACGGCGCTGTTCGACGAGGGATCCAATCATAAGCCATCATCACAAGTTTAACCGACGCCGCCGTAACACACTTTCTGATTGGCTAAGATACGTGTAAAAATGTACACTGTACATGTACATGTATATTCGTACCCGTGGTAGATTCCCAGTGGGGATTCTCCGGATCGGGCAGCCATCGCCGTCTATAGTGATACTTTGAGTATCGAATCAACTGAACGGTTTCAGAGCGCGGTTAACGTAGTGGGTAGCGGTGTGAAACTGTGGAGGAGGTTAGGAAGTATGCTGTTGGAAGACGCATTACATGTAGCTAGGAAAAAATCTGTTTGACTGGTGGATGAGCTAAACTTGGAATATAATGTCCCTTTGAATACTATCGAATGTTATCCCGTTCGTTTGGTTTCAACATTGGCTGTTAAAATCTGTTGCAACTATTTGAAATTTCCTTGGAGAATTTTTTGTTCTTGTGTTCATTTGAGTACGTCCCCAGATGTTGGCAAACAATGGTGTTAACGTCACTCGCCCGTATATTTTGCGATCAGTCGATAAACACGCACTAAAGTTAGATGAACCAATATGACATCGGAAATGCAAAACAGGACAAAACATTGGAATATTGGAATTTTATTCTCCGTATCGGGTAAATCTGGGAAAAGCAGTTTGAGCTACGTCATGCAGTGTTTAAAAAGCGAAACAGGAAATAAATAGAAAGTGGTTGAAAAACGATACGCACTGCACAATCAGGCCAGTGTACCATGTACTGTGGAATGGTTGGTGGACAAGGGATAGTTCTATGCAGCATCTTCGTGGCATTATTTCTAAGACAGGACGCATTTTATGTAACACTGCGGTGGCAATGTTACCAAAAACAGAAACTCGTATAGACATGTATTTCTATTATTTTGAAGTGCCACCGACACCCGGTCACTTTGGGATTCATTGAAAAGCGCACAGTAAGATGTATCTAATGATCTATTGATTTGATAGAGTTTAGACACCTTTCAGTCTTTTTGTACTTAATCTACAGAATAAACCTCGGCTATGAAAGAATAAGAATAAGGAGAGGAAACTTTACCTGGAAGCATTCATTTTGGAGGTGTAACTTGACAGGTACACTTATTAGTCTTTCAGTGGGCAGGTGTGCTTTTGCCCGAAGCCCTGAGACTACTGTCGTGGATGTTTCCTGTAAATAAGAAAAGGAACACTAATAAGAATTATTACTGAACTATTTATGGTTGCCCTTTAGTTGTCCATTACATGTACAGTGCCCGCAGCATGATGGTCTCAACTGGTTCCCTCTCCTTCAGGTGCTTTTTGACGGTAGTAGCATCCTGCAGCTACAACGTGTAGCTCACGTACCAATGCCTTCAAAAAACATTTGAAAACATTTCTTTTTGAAAATGCATTGGAATATTAACTTTTTATTAGACTCCTTATCTTAATATTTTACTGAACTTTCAACTTAAAAGTTTTAAATTAATGAAATGTCAAAAATTAATGTAAGGTAATGTTTTTTTTCTTTTATGTAAAGTGCTTAGAAAATGCGTCTAGCATTCTTTAGCACTATCCTTTTGGGCTGCATGCGTACCACTGTACCTGGTTACCAGGTACCATTGTCGTTGAAAATAATGGTCGACAATAAGTGGTTGACATTATACTGTAATGTGTCCTTTGATAAAAAAGTAATTTAATCCGAAAACAATTCCGATGAGAAAATCTCGATAAACCCAATAACACTACGTCTTGTATCATATCCCTTGTCATTGCCGGGTTGTCATGGTAACACATATGACTCGTGCAATTTGTATAGTATTTCCAACGAAGCGTGATTGTGAAATTTGATTGAGTTTGATTTGCTGGTGACACTGAAATCATTTTGCTGGTATTACATGTACTTCCATCATTTTACAGCTATTTATGGCCCATTGATTATTGGTTCAGTGGACGGTGAGTCATGGCTTGTAACCTTGGCTCTATGGTAATCCATCAATGTTACGTATTGGTCCATTGATTGATTAATGTGACTGGAAACCTTGTGATATTTCATTGGACATGACAAGAAAATACATGTAATATACGTTCTTGTAAAACATGACCTTTATGACACAAAAATAAAGATTATTTTCAGGTGATTAGGCAAAAAAATAGTGTCTGTTTCTTGTCGTCTCTCGCATTATTCCCGACCCCTTTGCATCGGAATTTTTTTTCACCAATTCAATTTTTCTCACTTTGCATACGCAGCGCCTTCTATACAATGCATAGAAATGCTTCGTCACTTGAAATCATCTTTATTTTTCATGAAAGATAGTTTGCTGGTAATATTTCCCCCATCCATGAAGACAGCTGGAAAAAATTATTTGAAAATAAAAAAGTCGCATGCTTGCATCAATTTCCGCCGAGTTGCTGGACAAGAAACAGATAATTTGGGGGGGGGGGGCTTTTATGTTGAACAAGAAAATTGCAGTTCATATGCGGATATCATGTCTTTGGAAAATGTGATACCTTGTATTGTGCCCAAGTAGCGCCCAATATTTTTCCGCAAACCTATGATCATGACAAGGTCTGTGACCGATAGGGTGCTGTGGCTAATTATTGTCTAATTAGCAGGGACGTCGTTGAAGAACGATAATCGTTATCCTTATCTTGTTCGTGACAAAACTCATGAAGCAGTGTGTTAGTAGATGGATCAAAGGTTGATAAGTATGTAATTTGAGAAATAATGTGCCACGTCCTCAAGGCCGATGCAGATAAAGGAAGGGATGATCAATCATTTTTTGATGGTCATGTTGCTGAAGGAATTCTTGCACTCTAGTTCACATAAAAAGCAATGACGGGAGAAAAGGACCAGAATTTTTTTCCTAAGAAAATGTTGCCATCGGTGCAGAAGGTACAACGAAGATTTGCTATGCCATATTTTGGGCTGTGGTGCAGCACAACAGAGAATGTTCGTGAATAAGATCCGTGTTCTTTCTTGGCGATTTGCCTTATAAGATATGGCTGAGATTTCAAATCGACTTTGACAAGCTAATTTTTCGCATGATGAATTCAATCAGAGGTAAGGAGATTTTCTTCCATTTTTTACTTTGTGTCTTCGGCAGCGTGCCAGGAGATCGTGTGGTTGAAGTCGATTACTGTGATAAACGGTATAAAGCTGCCACAAAAAGGAAATACAGAATGCCTAAATGGCCAGGGCCCGGTTGCACCAAACTTAAGTTCTGATCGTAAGATACAGTAAACTCGAGTTTAAACCACCGGTTCATTATGTCCATAAGCACACCCACAATCGAAATGGGAGTGAATAAAAAATAACAAGTGTTATGCTGAATGGCTGGAATCGGCGGCTCAAGGCCTAGGCTGGCCTGGATTGAAACGCAAGTGATTAATTGAAGCCTAAGATCCATTTCCCCCTGTATGAGGCCACAAACAGAATGGGGAGCGCCAATTGGTCACGTGATGACTACTGATAGAGCAGATGAGACACCTAGCGTTGACCTATGCCCATTGTTCGAGAGATGCGGTTCACCAAGCACGGCCAATCACACCTTGATTCGTCATGAATAATAGGTGGCATTGGTGTACTATCAGTTCAAAACCACGCGTATATTCTCGCGTGGTCTGCGTGATCGGGGTTCCCTATTGGATCAGACAAGGGTCAGTTACACCCTAGGCCTTTATAACCAACTATTCATTCCAGTGTGAGGTTGTGATTCCACCCATTCAGCATAATACTTGTTACGTTTTATTCACTCCCATTTCGATTGTGGGTGTGCTCATGAACAACATAATGAACCGGTGGTTTAAACTCGAGTTTACTGTATGGAATTTGGGAAACCCCTAAGACATGTCGTAACTGCATAGGCAGGAAAGTTAGGGCGACATCCTAAGACATCGATGATGCAACCCATTTTTTTGTTCTTAACTAGACAGCACCTACGACCTTTGGTGCAACCGGGCCCTGGTGCTTGGTCGTCATAAAAAAATGTGTGGTCAATGAATTGACGGTGTTTATTATTGCAAAACAGGTTGTACTCGTTCTTTTGAGTACACAAAAATGGGCAGTTGCAGTATATTATGTTCACTGTGTAAAGAAGCATATGAAATTACTGTCCGTGTAACTCAATGAGACTCCCATTACCAAAGTAAATGTAAACCATATTAGTCGAGAATATGAGATGAGTCCAGCTCGATGTCTGTCTTCTGGGGCCATACACTGTTCATGAACGAGGCTCAGACGAGTAGGCTGGTTTCGTATTGTCCCTAGGGTACCGTCAAGCCATCATTAATTCTAATAACTAAATATTTGGTTTATTTATGGACTTCTGAGGTCCTGTGGCTTTACCATATGCATGAACAAGCTGTGTGTTGTGTTATACCAGTTGCGTGTCCCACGTTTTCATGTTTCTGTCATGAGTCTAGAAAATCAAAAATCCCAGACATTCTTTTTTTTTTAAATTTGCGGTCTGTGCAGAAGAGTACAACGAGCACATAACAGAGAATGTCTGCTCCATTTCAGAAAAGTGCTGGGGAATGAATTATTGACGAAGAATGAATTTGCCTCCAGTGGCCTCGTAAAAGGGTAATGGAGTATAAAACGTAATGGTTCTGTCTCTTTCGTGTGTATATGATTACCAGAAATCCCAATTGTTTTTCCTGAGAAAATCGGTGCAGGAGGTACAACGAAGATTTGTTATGCCATACTTTGGGCTCTAGATCAGCACAACAGAGAATGTGTGCTCCATTTCAGCAAAATGCTTGGGAATGCAAATATGAATTATTGACATAAGAATGAATTTGCCTCGGGTGGCCTCGTAAAAGTGTAATGGAGTATAAAACATAATGGTTCTGCCTCTTTCATTATATTGCGGAAGACGTTGACCTTTCCTTTAAGCAACCCTCTGTTCAAGTGTTCATTTTATGAACATTTCATGGTAAATTTCCTTTGAAAATTGATTCATGAAAGACTAAAGCGAATTATCAGAGTATCCAAGTGGAATAATGCATTTTAAGTCATTAATCAAATGAAAGTCTTGAAATAATGAATTCCGTGCCCAGATCACGATATGTGCCTAGGTGTGATAACGGAGCTATTTAAATGAATGATTGATCAGTAGAACATGTTCAACGTCCCATGATACGCAACATCATTTGCATACGATGCAAAATGGTGCTGGGAGAGGCTGCTTCAAGGACTGGCCCTGGGCCCGTATGCATAAAACATCTTAAAGCGGATTGTTCGCGTCAGTCCAAAGTGAACCAAAAATAATAAAACAACCAGTTTTATTCGTAACAACAACTGGTAAATGCATTGGGGCGGCCGCTCCGGAAACTGTTCTGTGTAATCTTTGAAACATCCCTTAATCTATTGTACCAAACAAAAAGATTAAGAGAAAAATTTTCACTAAAGATGTTTTGTGCATATGGGCCCAGATTCTGAGGCATTGAAAAAAACAACTTTTGCTTGTAGTGAACTTATCGCTTGCATATGGTAGTTTTATATAAAAATATATTATCTGCCCCATCGGTGTGTTTCTGCACTTTGCAAATGCACACCATTTCCCCCACGTACGTACACTCGACTACTCATAGTACATGTACATTTGCATCAATACATCATGACAAACTGCACCATCATAAATCATGTTGCATGTTGGTCACAGGTGACTACGTAGAGGAAATTGTCCATTCGTGTTGAGTCATACAAGACCAAGAAAGAACTGTGTTCAACGTAGACGTAGGTGAGAAAACAACCTTCTAACTTATTGAGTGGGCGCTATTTTTGAAATGCCTATTGGGATTGTCGTCCGTTTAGTGTCGCTCAATAGGGAGTTGAAGAAATCAAAAGATAAACGTTAAACTTTACGACAACATTATTTTTCATACTGTGAATTCACCAGATATATATTGCATTTTCGGTACAGAAAATAACGTTGTCGTAAAGTTAACCTTGGAGGAATTATACTGACAGGAGGAACAGCGAGGTCACTTCAAAGGTTTCATCATCGCCACCGCCGATCCCTATTGTGTATGGGCTNTAATCGTTTGATTTCTTAAACTCCCTACTGTCTCCCATTTGCAATACTTAGTGGCATTCCTTTTTTGCTGATGACTCGAAGGCATGCAAGACGTTCTATAGATTGCCATGGTTGCTTTTCCATATGATATTCTCGTCAACCCCTACCCATTTCATAATGGTTCATATATACTGCTACATGTAAATGTAGCAGAATAACATTTTTGCCATTATAAGCTCTTAATCAGATTACACTGGATTTTCAAGCACTTAGTCAAAATATCCTATTAAATGGAACACATTTCCATTTGACGTTTCACTCTGCTTCGTCGAACTGACTTCCTGTATTGACCAGTACATCGCTGAGTGCATATGTATTGACCCATGCCGTTTTGAGTGCAGTCCTTTCACCTTGTTGTAATGTAATTGATCTTCAATTTATCCTTCATTGCTGTTGAAGTACCGAGTTCATGTCCATGCATGTGAGATGCAAAAAGTCACTTAGCTTACCAATAGATGATAGATTTGCTTGATTACTATACGACAGTGTTGTCCGTGGTATATCGACCACTTGCTAGTTCAGAAAGTGTTTACCTTCACGACTGGCGAGTGCCTAATCGTGGGAACCAATCAGAAGACCGGTTACTCAATAAGGAGTAGAATGATTGGCTGATGGGAAAGGTCATTGTTAGGGTCAGCCTTATGTCTTAACACAGAGAATACAGGTCCCACGATTAGGCACTCGACAGGCCTCTTTACTATTGCTGAAATATGAGCTAAAGCCCATTTTTCAAGATGGCTGCCTGGCGGCCATATTGGAAGTCCAATCAGATAAAAATTTGGCGTAGACGCAGAGGGTACCAAGAAAGGAAGCCTGGAATATCGATAAGTTGAAGTATTGAAGATTGTATTATTGCATTTGCCCCACTCCTATAATCCAACTATGGTATATATAAGCAGGGGTTGCGGTGACGAGATTGATTGATGAGGTTATTGTCGGGACAGAATACCCCATGATGAGACGTCAAGCAGTCTAACCATTCAGTTGGGTCAATTTGTAGTTCCCTCACATATAATGCACATTGGCAGCGACACAAGTATGCCACTCAGACGTCGGCAACGCGGTTACATGGCTTGTCAATTATCTCTCTGTGCAAGAGAATATCGAGAAAATGCGTCTGTTTCATGTCTGTCTGGTTTCTAAGAAATCATGTATATAATACAGGGTGTTTCATGAGAAAATCGGTGGTAGGAATAATACATTTTTCAAAATTCTATGGGGAAGTCTTCCCGAAATTCCCTTAAAACTGCCCGGATTGATTTGATATTTTTAGGGCTTGCTCACAATATCCTAAAGTTGGCCCAAAGAGTTATCAAGGAATTGCATGTAGACACTTTTCAGATACCACAAGTCAAAAAGTGATTTTTCTGGGACACCCGATGCAGTAAGCTTTACACGAAGATGGATTCCTTCTTGTCTAAACTGCACATGTAGGTCAAAAGGTCAGTTCTTAAAATGTACAATAATTCAATGTCTTGATAAAGCAATTTTTAATTAACTGAAATTAACTTTAGTCTGCTTGATGATGATAAGTTGTTGGCTAAACTATCAATCAACGTCAACAGCATGATTTTGTTTGTTTGAAATAACTTAGAGATTTAGGGCCATATTCATTAAGGGTGTTTAAGACTTAGACGCGTGTAACTTCACTAAATGCACACGCTTCCACCATGCATTTGACGAAGTTACACGAGTCGAAGTCTTAAACACCCTTTATGAATGGCCCTTATTCTCTGAACCCACAGACACTGATCTTAAGATGCATAAGAATAACAACATTTGAACAAATAGCACATTGGAAAATGATAGCATATTTTTTATTATTTTGAAAACTGCGGCAATATGATTTTATACCAAATGGGACACTTTCTTATCAGAAAATCGGATTTGATCTTCAAGCTTTTTCATGGAAGATGTGCATTTTTCGTGGCTAAATCAATGTTCAGTACCGTTTTCGTCAGTAAAGGGTGACTGTAATTACATCCTTGTGATTAGCAAGATTACTCATGGCGGACGACTGTCTGAAGTGTATCGCATACACTGAGCGAGGATTGGAAGGCAATAAGATGGTGAACTTAAGATTATGCATGGCGTTTTGCTAACTGAGTCCATATTTTTCTCTTTCGTCCTGTTCAGATTAATTGTATTCAGTATTTTTTTTCATGAGAAGCATTCTTAAAGAAAAATAATAGGGCACACGAGTGTGGACTATTATCCTACTTCAGATATCGAAACCAGGCCCCTTTTAGTTTGTATTCTGAAATTTCCCTTCCTTTTGCAGTATTGTTTTGATTTTTCCGTCAGGGCTGAAGCCATAGCAATAGTGAGTTTAAGAAATCAAACGATACTTTACGACAACGTTATTTTTCATACTGCGAATTCACCACTAAATAACGTTATCGTAAATTTCACGTTTATCGTTTGATTCCTTAAACTTCCTATTATTGGCCCTGGTTCGTAAGGAAGAGGCCATATCAAGCTCATTTTGCAGTCAGAGAAGCTATGTTCACTAACAGATCATCCTGAGGTAATCAGTTGTTCTTAGCCCACGTTCCCTTCGTAACAGCACTAAAAAAACTCAGGAGATAATGAAAAAGGTCCTTTGGTCTATCCCCGACAGGCAATTCCTTTGACTGATCAAATTACCTTTTATTTGGACAGGTTGCGATTGGCTTTATATTGTATCAGTCAGCCTCGATCTTGCTACACGCCAACACGGCCAAAACCCAGCATTTTCGAAATGCAAATGTAAAGTCCCTTCCCACAGTCTGTAAGGTCTGTTTTTGACATTTTGGTACGTCGACCACGCAATATCCAATAATTGTCTAGAATGCTTGTCAATAACACCAGTTGGTTATCTTAACGAATTTTCTGTTTGAGTGCAGTGAATGCAGATGACTGCACTGTGTGCAGTGAGAGCTTATGGTTTACACCCCTCGAAAGTTACCCTTGGGGATGGCAGGTGATTGTAGTTGTCCCGATAATCAGGTTTGAAAAGTTGCAATGAAGATAGATTTTTGACACAAAAACAGGAATATCTCCCTCAGGCCGATGTAATTGCGGGTTTCAACCAAAAACATATTGTATATTAGTTACGATAATAATGTGGAGTTTTCAGTTTTAGAGCCATCTTGCTAAAGGTTATTACCGTACTAGTATGTAGCACCAAGTTGGATTTATCAACATTGCCTCTAAATCGAGTGTCCAATGTATAGGCGGACCATTGCTGACCGTGGAAGAAGTTCATATTTCATGAGATTAATGTATAGAAACCTGCTTGCCTTTGATCATGTTGATTAACAAACTGGTATGTGACACCTTTATATTCCATATTGCCCCCAAATCGAGTGTAGTTGGTAGAAACAGACTTTTTCTTTCCCAAAGTGGCTGACTACTGTCATGTGTATTTAGAAACGAACGTGCTCTCAGTTCATCTTGGCAAATTGGTAAGTGGAACCTCGTTGGATGCATCCATATCGCCCATAAATCGACTTTCTAATGGAGGCAAACTTAACCATTGCTGGCCGACCGTGGAGAACACTATACTTTTTGATGTGTGATGTACAAAACAACTTGGTCTTGGTTAGCAAACGCATCCAGTTGGATAAACTCCTCCCGCAGTTTCAAACCGCTACCCGCTACGTTACCCGCGCTTTGAAACTGCTTCGGTTGATGCGAGCCTACAAATGGATGGATGGATGCGGGCGGGCGGCGAACTTGTTTTTCCTAACCAATATATCCATTACGACCAACTGTTTTTTCCTAACCTGTATAGCAAAACCTAATCCTAATCCTAATCTGAACCCTAATCCTAATACTACTCCCAAAACTAACCCTGACCCTAACCCTAACCCTTACACTTACCCTATCATTAATCCGCCATTCACTTCGTTAATCTCATTTCGTAATGGATATACTGGTTAGGAAGCTATACCGGTTAGGAAAAAAAATTCGCGGCCGGGCGGACGGACGGACAAACAGCGCCGTCTATTGATGATCCTTCACTTTTGGCGCCAATCATGCCAGTGTTTAGTGCGTATAGATACCTATGGCCGAGTAAACATTGGGGTCGACTGCAGTTGGATGCAGTCATTGCCTCTAGATCGGGTAATGGAGGCAAACTTAACAATAGCTAATTGTGGAGGAATACATGTATATGTATGTGATTTACACGATGTTATGAAGAGTACATGTACCAGTATTAAACGAAAAATGAAAATGTGTGAGGGCATGTATCATATAGTTCCTAATGCAGTATACAAACAAAATTATTATTAAATGTGTATGTAGAGATACATTGTACAATGTATGTTGTCCTCACCACTAGGGGGCATTCTTTTAGCATGAGTTATTGACGGTTACATGCATGATATCCACCAACAACGGATTTGTTGCTTTTTTGCCTTGTTTGGCTGTCAGTCCTCACTGATGACAATGTATGACAGTGAAACAACATGTAGTTTTGTAGTGCAATCTGATTTGCAATGAAGAACTGATCCTCGAAGTCCTCAACTACCTGCCTGCCCATTCCCAACATATGCACATGTCAATTTTACCCCGCCACGAAAGCTACTTGATTCTCACGAATTATGACTTACCTCTGTCGAAGATGGTACTGTTTGTTATCCAGATTTGCTATAAAATCCTCATAGAGTTATCAACGAATTCTCACACCGTATGATTCACGTAAATCCAACGCACTGTCACAAAAGTAGATCTCCTACACTTTCCTTACCGTCGCACATGTGTGTAGTGTCACAATAATGGATGATATGTTTGCCAGAGTCGGAGAGATTGGATGGAACCAAGTGTTACGAGGGGGGAGGTGCTGGTATTGATTTTCATCTAACTGCGATGGCTGAAGGGAGAGAGATGCGGAGAGATCCAGTGGTAGCCCGTAGCATACACCGCTATAAAATAGCCCTACAAAGATAATCGTGGGAGTCTCTTTTTCTTCTCCGAGGCTCTTCGCTGTTATTTTGATTACGCCCCCTTAGTGACCACTTTCTTCATCATGACATCCTACCTCTTCCTCTCCGGGTCAACGTCTTGACCACTCCGATGAGTCTTGATTACGTTTACCATGTTTACTAGTTCGTGATTTAGTGCTGGCAAGTGTAGAAAATGATAGATTACGGGTACACAATTCCGTGATCACAACCGGGAAATGGTGAATAGGTGTCTGAGTGTAGGCTGTTTCAGATGTATCGTCGAATATCGATGGTAATTCATCGAACAATCTCTGGATTTATCTGCTCATCCTAGGTTGTCAGCTGTTCTCGACCCTCCGATCGTTCCCTTCGTCACAGGGGCGTTGTGTACGGTGACGAATGATCGTCACAGGTGCGTTGCGCTGTACGGTGACGAACGGATCGTTACGGGGCGTTGTGTACGTGACGAAGAATCNGTCTGAGTGTAGGCTGTTTCACATGTATCGTCGAATACCGATGACAATTCATCGAACAATCTCTGGATTTATCTGCTCATCCTAGGTTGTCAGCTGTTCTCGACCCTCCGATCGTTCCCTTCGTCACAGGGGCGTTGTGTACGGTGACGAATGTTCGTCACAAGTGCGTTGCGCTGTACGGTGACGAACGGATCGTTACGGGGCGTTGTGTACGGTGACGAAGAATCGTTACGGGACGTTGTGTCCATTGACGAACGGATCGTTACCGGGCGTTTTGCACGGTGACGAACGGATCGTTACTGGGCGTTGTGTCCGGTGATGAATGGATCGTTACCGGGCGTTGTGGGCAGTGACCAACGGATCATCACCGAGCGTTGTGTACGGTGACGAATGGATCGTTACCGGGCGTTGTGTGCGGTGACCAACGGATCGTTACCGGGGCGTTGTGTGCGCTGAAGAAGGGAGCCAACACTAAGTTATAAGAAACATGTTACAGTTTTTTAGCGCACACAACGTTTCCTCGTGTGTATGCTAAAGTTCCTACCGTGCAGGTGGCCTCGAAATTATTCATGGACCTCGAGTCCCAATCATTGATTGCTTCTCATGCCATCCACATGCAATTTCAGCTTTATCAGTCAAGTGTAATAACTTCTTACCCGTGTCATTATGTCTTTCGAGATGTTGGTTCGGGTCTCTACCAGTAGATTATGTACGTTTTAATCTCAGTAATGACGAGATGAATAATTCACTGCGCCTTGAATGGCGATTAGTAGCGGTGATGAATGTAATAAATTGCTTCTTACAGACGTAAAATGAGGCCATTCCCCCCTGATTATTTTGATGTCTTTTTTTATCGTCAGGTTCTCAGTATATCGAGAATATTTTGCCATTGTGATAAACTAGCTCCAGTACACCTCTTTGAATGTGAGAGGTTAATGAAAAACACTAAGTGATATGTCTGGGGGCCCTTTTTGGAAAGGTCGTTTTGAAAAAGAAGAAAATCTCATGTGTCTATCTTGCAGACCCGGGGAGAGGCACATTTGGCGGTGCTTTTTGCCTATACGGTCTTGCCTCACTCCTGCCAGGTGTATACATGTAAATGGGCACCGCCGACCGGTCGGAAATGATCAGACTGCTGAATAAGCAGCTATCTGGGTTATGCTGAAAGGTTCCAGGATCCAGGATAGACTGGGGTTGAAGTGTGAAGTCGGATGATAACCTCTAACCGCAATTGATACATGTATTAGACGAACAATTTTAGCTTATTTTTTTCAGGGGTACAGCAAAGGAACCATTTTGCACCGACGCTCCACGAGCACATCACGCTTAAAGGTGTAAAATTTAGACTTTTTGAAATATTGTTAATACATTCAAATTCATTGATATTTCCAACATGTCTTTGTTTTAATCGGCAAACTCATCGTTTTACGCATTTTTATTGCATTCCAAGGGGCCACTGCACAGCAAATGTGATGTCATATGTGCTCAATGCATATTTATGAAGGTACAACCAATAGGCCTATAGCAATCAAAGTATTAGGTCATTCACTACAATAAAGGTCTTCAGCCTATGGACACAAGTGACATCACAACTCATGGCAATAGTCTCCATGGATTGATAAAAACTGAAAAGTTTGCAATGAGTGGAGTCTCCCTTTAAGCTCAACAGGCACAGTCTGACAGCCATGCAATGGTCTTTATGACGAGGCATGAGTTTATGCCTCTAGTGTCGAGTCACTCTAAACTTGGAAGTCATTCCGTGATTACCGCTGGGGTCCATTGATGTCATTTCTTCTGCCACTTGGCAGGTGCAGCAAAATTGACATCACCTTTCGACATGCAAAGGTCATCACCGTAATCACTGAAAAGCGGCTGTCTGTGGGCATTGATCGATGTGGTGTCGTGAGAATTAAACGTGTGGAATAGATAGAGTGTTGTGCCATTTCTATTGATGACCTCATGATTGCTCTACAAAAGACACTAAAATGATTTTCGATCGATTATTGTAATCATGTTAAATGAGACGTTGTTGTTGGAGATATTGCTGAGTCACTAAAAACCTTCACTATCTGCTGTTATTCATCCCAGTAGGACCAGAGGCCGTGTGCATAAAACATCTTAAGTGTAAAATTTCCCTTATCTTTTGTTTGGAACAATTGTTTAAGGGAAATTTTACACTTAAGATGTTTTATCCATACGGTTCGTGGGAAGAGCATTATATTTTGAAAACATGATTTAGAGTAAAAATCGCAAATCCCCTTCTTCTGATAAGTTCCTCTTATGTTTTCAACTTGAAATAAACCAACAATAGACTTAAATTCGCCGTTACTATGGTTACATTTTGAAGAAAAGAACACACACCTACCGTAAGGCATTCTGTCATGTCTGCGGGCCGGCAAAAAATCGAAAATACATTGTAGCCTACCTTCTGGATGTAATCCACGCTATGCTTTGTGTAGGAAATTATACATGTTGTCAATTTTTAGACTTTTTCGGATTGAACTCTAAGTTTGACTTTTTGAATTTTAGTTGCTTGTAGCCTAACTTTACTGAAATTACGATTTGTCCACTATAGCAGTACATGTATACATAAACCTCACTGTATTAGCCAGCCGTAGCATTTTTTAGATAGGTACTGCCACAGAATGCGGGGTTTGGTTTGGTGAGCGTAAAAAAGGGATGGGAAAAATTGCTATTGATTAGTGCTATTTCTGCCTTGATGTGATTTTCGGCTCTCTCCTTTGGCTTTGTATACCTAATGCTCATCTGACCAGTCAAATGGATATCGACCAACAGTCTTCCATCAAGGATGGAAGTGATGTTCTTTTGTTTGCTCACGGTGAATAATTAATGAAATATCGTTCTATTGTGTGTTTGGAAAGGGAGAGAGAGTGTTTGTTATTGAAGTAGAAGGATTTCCTTAGGGTACGAGGGTACACAACTGGCTCCACCCACACTGAAAAAAAATTCGGCTCATGTTGAGTACTTTGGGCTACTCATCAGTCATTTTGTCCGTGAGATGAGTAGAAAGGTACTAATTGGGTACTCATCGGGCCAAGGAGCTGCATTTGGAGTTCCTTGCTACTCGCTATGAGTATCTTTCTACTCGCTATCAGTACCTTTCTACTCAATATGAGTACCTTTCTACTCATCTCAAGGACAAAACGAGTACCCCGAAAGTACTCAACATGATTAGGATTTTTTTTTCAGTGCAGTCTTTGTTTGATATTGGGCCCATTTTTTAAACGATGGCTAAGATAACCATCGGGTTTCATTAACCCTCAGTTGACAAACTGCTTGTTAATCGAAGTGAATTTTTCGATTTCATGAATCGTTGATAGCCAAACCAAGATACAGAATAGCACAAAATTGACACACAAAATGATATCAAGCAAGAAGTCAATCTCCAGAATTCACGAAGTTTCGACCCCAACCGGGGTCTTTTTCAAGTGGAACTTTACAATCTGAAACTCTAGAAAAGACTCTAGAATAGCCAAACATTCTAAAAGTCAAAAGTTTTACTTTGGTTAATTCACGGTTTGTCAGAAAAGACGATGGTTAAACCGAGATTTACCTTAACTAGCGTTTAAAAAATCGGCCCCTCAAGTGATATATGAAGAAAAGCAAACAGCAGACTGTACGTTGTAATATGGGATACATAATTCATTAAGTATTCAGTGAAGTATCACCTGTGGCGGGCCTTCCGTTTGTGCCGACCATTTCCATGTAAAAAAATGCCTATACAAATCTTCTAATCAAGTCTCGCTGTCATGTCACAGGGCAGTCAATAATGGGCATCCGCCCACAGCAGGGATTTTTACCTCGCTTCTCTTCATCCACTCACACAAACGTTTTGTGCGAGTGTACATGTACATGTACACGTATGCAGGGGAGTGAGACCAAGCTTTGCTATTGGAGGGTCGATAATAATGGGGAATGTTGCATATAGTCTTTTCAGAAAAAGAAATCCATCCAACCCAAGTGCCACGTGGGTGATTTGGGGGTGGAAACAGGGGAATTAGGCAGCAGGCATCACTCATACAGGTATATCACAGTCTTAGAGCCACTGATGGTTCCTTATTATTGGTAAGTAGGCCTATAGCATATTGACCCGCGGCGAACACATTTTGAGGGAGTGTGTTTGTCCTTGAATATCCTGTGGCAGAGGGTCTGTTGGTTTTATTGATAAGTGTGTATGGAGAGGGGTAGTTTCATGGCTAAGAATCCATTTGTTAATCGTTAACCGTCAAATCCATGAGCAGTGAGGAGTTTTGACTTTCTAAACAGATCAGGTCTGGTTTGTTACACCTCTTCAGTCAGCATTGTAATGCCAAGATGACCCAGATTCATGGTGTAGGTTCACATGAGTCCTACTGTGTATCTGTTTACCAGCCACTCGTAGGTCAGTGGTATTTTTGTAGATGGGAGCGCACGTCACCACACATCTGATTTTATCCCTTTTTCATACAAATAATCACTTCATTTAAAACCAAAATGCCGTAAGGGCACTCTCTTCCTATTGTACTGTACAAATAGGCCGCTCTTCGTAGGCTTCAAGCCCTAACTAAGGAGGAGATAGGGCACAAAGTCCGGTTCACTCGAACTGTGTGCACTCATTACATAGCAAGGTATAGCAGATAACAGGTCAACTCAGGTTGACAACATATCCAACATGGCTACCGTCCATTATAATAAGATGATACCATACACAAAATGTACGACCTCCACTGTCGACCCTGGCTCCTTTATTCTGCAACATCGGCAAAACCTTCCAGACGTTAATATCGTACTATTTGGCAGGAAATCCCACGTGAATTCGCCGATGGTTTTAAGGATGAGTTCAAGAGAATCAGGAGAAAATAATTGCATCATTCATCAATTATAATGGTGCTTTGACATGTTCCGTGCCGGGCGTATTACGTCTGCAATCCATCATTTCTGGCCTGATTGGAAACGTTTGCACATAGCTATTCTTGTGATCCTTCAATTGGTTTGAAGATCTTGAGTAACCCTTTAGGCTACACCGAGACAGTCTTCCTTCGGAGGTGCCCCTCATCATGAAGTAAGCCCGTTAGTGATCTGGAGTGTTTGTACTTTTAGCTTTATCGTGATTCTTACGTTGATTTGTAAGATCTACAGAGTAGAATAAGACTTTGAGTTGTACAAAGCGGCCAGTTTTTTTATCAGAAAGCGCCCCTCAATGACCCTAAGCGATTAACATGTCTGAATATTTTTTAGAAAAAGAAGAAAATTACCTTTGCTATAATGTTTGAAGGGTTATGTTGTTGGCGACTCAAACAAAATGCTGGATTTGTTATTGTCAGAATTGACAGAATCCATACTCGGTATCCCAACTGCAAAGTCACATAGAGAGGAACTGTCGACAACGTACAATGTTAGTGGAGCAGGGAGGTTTTAATAAGATTAAACCTCCTTCTGCAGAAGAGTAATGTTTGCGAAACAAGTATAATAATGGATTACCTAACACCTGCCTCCCAGAACAAGTACGAAATCCCAGTATTCAATACAATAGAGATCCTGCAAGGTATGACCAATTTTTGGTACCAAGTCTGAGAGTTTCTTTCAGACAAAATTCAGGTGGAACAACGCTCCACATCAGACTCGTAAGAATGCTGCTGGTGAGACGAGCAAACTAATGGTCAGGATTATTATTTCAGTCAAATTCGTAAACAAGTGTCTCAACTAGGCTACACACAGAGGTTGGACTGCTGACATCGCACTACACTCTTAGCCAAAAAGGTTCTTTAGGGGTTCTTTGTGCTGCACCAGAGGAACCCCAAGGTTCTATATAGAACCTTCTGTGAAGAACCCGAAAGGGTTCCATATAGAACCTTTCTGTTGCCAAAGAACCCATAAAGGTTCCAGTTAGAACCCTTTTCTGAGGGAAAGGTTCTATCTGGAACCTCTAAAGGTTCTTAAACAACCCGAGGGTTCTTAAATCAGAGGGTTCTCCTGGTGTAGCACCAAAGAACCTTTTCGGCTAAGAGTGTAATGAAGGGGAATGCTGCTGGCGAGACAAGCAAACTGATGGTTACTATTTCAGTCAAAATCCCCACTCAAGTATTCCAAGTACATGTACACACAAAGGTAGAAGTGTAGACATCACACTAATGATTAGAATCAATTTGTTCTTCCAGTTAAGATGTAGGAAAGACCTGAATGAAAGCCATGTTAGAAGTAGCAACTTGAACCATCTGAGTGGGATCCTGATGTCAGCCGAAACCCTTCCTCATGTTACCCATATGTTACAGCCGTATCACTTTAGGGATAAAGGGTAGGGCTTTGATCGAGCTGATCAGGAGAACGTTCAGTGGAACGTATTCTCTTGCCATCCTCATCAAAGCAGCGGTCGTGGGTTGGTGTGCGAATAACAGATGTGGATTCAAGAGGGCCTCTTATTTGCAATAAAATCTTTGAAATTGACGATGAAATCGACTGGGAATTTTCAACAAAGCGTGCCAGACGCACAGTTTTTCACAAAGTCCTTGATCCGCCCATGCATACATGTAGACTCTATGTACAAATATCTGTTACCAAGACTAAGGCAATTGTAGACAACAAGGTAAATATTAATTCTTCGCGTTGTCCTTTCTAATCGTTGTCCTTTCTATCCCGATTGATTTTTCCATGTTTTTTTTGCCTTCAAACTCTGTCGGTGTTATTCCTGTTTCAGTAAACGAACACTGTTTTCCCTCTGACACAATTTCTTCTGCGCAATTAATCAAGAAACAATAGAACATGTCTTGTCAGGCAAACGGCATATGCTAATTAATTGCTCTTGATACCCAGGTGTGCTGGTGATAATGATACAGAAGCGACTTCAGTGTTGGTGGACGTGGTGTGTCAGAACACGAGCTGTTGGGTCAAGGTCATTGCCAGAAAGGCTCAAGGACTTCACAACACGTGGGCAGGTGAGGCTGCTGCTGATCAAACAATCACGTTGTAGCCATCTTCAGTTCTTCCCACAGACTATCTCCCAGAGTTAGATCTGACTGGTGTGGACATCTGGTGTTGTCAGCATTGACATATTCTCCGGAGACTTCTAGCTGTCATCCACAGTTGTTCGATTCATGTACTGCATTCGATCCTTTTTTTCAGGACGTGGGCAGTTTGGCCAGCGAAACATCGTCGACCAAGCAAACGAATATATGCGCTGTGCAAAACAGAACCCTGTCAAGTACACCACACCGAGAGTTGCATTTTTATTCCTAAGCGGGGTGACCTTTCCTGTTGTTGCTGAACTTGAGAAATGTGGTATTTTAGTCCATGGAGAAAAACTTGATGTTAGATGTAATGTGGCAAAGGAACTTGATGATGCAAAAAGTGATGATAGTGATGTAGGATCTAATGGTGACTCAGAAGATAATGCTGATGAACATTCCGACTTGGAAATGGACTCCAGAACTGCTTCAACTCATGAAGGCACGAGTAGTGCTCTTCTTCCTTCATGTGAATTCTCTTCAAAGGAAACAGCAGTAGGAATGCGCAGACATTCTTTTGATTCATCTTCCATTACTGACGTTCCTTCCCATTCAGACCTGACTGGTGCTTCTCAAGCAGCAGCAATCCGTTCTGTTCCAGACTCACTTGACATGCCATCTGGTGAAATGAACAGGAACCTTTCCTCCGAACGGGCAATCAATTTACCACTTTGTACTGCTACTTCTGGTGATACGTTAGAAAAGCCTGTCGTTGACTCCGATTCTTCACCGATAACACTGGAGAATTTCAACGAAGATGAATTCTGTGAAAGTATGAAGAAAATACTGATAAATCTAAACGTGCCTTGTGGTCGAAATCCACAGGAAGCTGGTGATAACGAGTTGGTCAAATTAAGGTCTTCAGCAACCCTTGCCGAACACGGACCAGATGTGATAAAGACCCAAATTGAAACTGGTGCTGAACTTACCTCACAGTTGACATCAACACTGTCACCACTTCTTCCTGTGTCACCAATGATTGATAAAGTAAACNGTGCTTTCCGGTGCCTATCGGCGGTTCAGTTAATGGGAAATCCGTTATAACTAACTGCCGATAGGCGCCAGTAACACTATCGGACTTTCTGTGCGGTCGGCCTTGGACGATCGGGCTTTCTCACTGATGTGCAATCAACTGGTTATCTCCGTCCTTAAAGCGGCACGCTATGCTTCAGCAACATATTTCGTGACGCCGTCGTAGTGCATCTCATTATGGTGACCTCGTTCATATAGCTTTATACACACGATCGATGTACACCGTACACGCAGGGCTAATTCCTGTTGGAGAGGTTGATGATGATCGCGAGTGTAGACACCGATCATACCTGCTCGACAAGGCTGTTCGAATCCTCCTATTGAATGATCTAAGTTATCACTTAGGCATGGAGACTGTTGCTACACATAAAAGAATGAGTTGAATTATGGTGCATGTAGGCCTACATGTACCGTACTTGATGAAGCGCGTTGAACTCCTCAAGTGAGGAAAAGGATGACAGCCATTTTTAGCAGCTGAAGTCCAGACGTAGTATCAGTCCATGGGTTGGACAGGACACCAGTCTTACTGGCATTGGTTTCCGATGTTGCCACCAGGGGAGGGATACGGAAGCATAATGTCCCGGTTTAAGAAACTATTCTTCCAAAGGTCGAGTTATTTTTTCATCAATTTGATCAATTTTTGCAGGAAAGACTTTGTATGCTTGTGAAACTGCCGTCAAAGATTTCAAGACCATTCTTGATACAGTGGGAGGTCCAAATGAGAAGGAAAGAGCAGACGAGTTGTTGAAAAAGGTCAAGGTTATTCCTGACAGCCTGTCTGAGAAGAGCAAAACCTTACAGGTTACAGGACATGTGAAGAAACGGGCGAAGGTATCTCACGACCATTGTTGATATCACTGCTGTGTGTTCTCGTGTACACGTGTCCTTGTACATGTACATGTAGGCCTAGATGTCTAGTTCTGTATCGAACTATATTGAACTGGGGCCCTATTCACGAACCTTCGCAACGCTGCGTGCACGCAAGTCTATTGTTTGGCTGCACATCCACATGCCCTATTGTTCACTGACTGCCTTACGATAGATTTGCTTGCAGGCAAAGTTGCGAAGGCTTCATGTATAATAATGGCCCCTGATGAATATTGAATCAATGTGTCTGCCATGTTTTATCATTTTATCTTCAGTGTACCCAAAGGAAAGTTATTCCTTTCCGAGGTCAACTGGTGTCCTTGTGTACACACGTACACCAGGGCCTACATGGCATCAGAAAAATATGTGCTCGATGATGCTGACGCTAAAATTCTTTTGGGCAGTTTTTCACTCTTTCTTTTTTTATTTTACAGGTGATCTTTGGTACTGGTGATCACATTCATGCCGTTACAGTGACGGCGAACAAAAACTTCATCAGAGCTGCTTCGCAACAGGTACCGGTAATTACAAATGAACAAGTTCTAAAATTCTTTGCCCTTCTCACTCAGCATAACTCATAGACAATAAAAAGTCTTCACGTTGGACAAGGAGAGCTGATACGGGCGTATTTTCTCTCTTGCAGGGAGTGGACTTCGTTGTCTTTGTTCATCAGCCTCGAGCACTTACCGAGCAGAAGGAAAAGACAGGGACTTTGCTAGAAGGGCCACAAAAATGACGATGACTTGAAGCACTGCAGAAAAAAAACTCCATTCGCCGGCCATTGTCAATGCCAAGTAGTCATACAATAAAATAAGATGTAATTCCGAAATAAACATTCTGTATTTTGAAGTCTTCATTTTTTCGACCTCTGGTCCTTCTCCATTATATCGTTTTATCTGCTTATTTTCATACCTTCATTCGCCCGCCAATCACTGCCAAGCAGTCAGACAATAAGATGCAATTCCGAAATAAACATTCTCTATATTCAAGTCTTCATTTTTTCGACCTCTGGTCCTTCTCCATATATCGTTTTATCTGCTTATTTCCATACCTTTGATGAAATTTTTATTTTTGATTCTCTTTCAGCAGTTCGCAGGGCCTCTTTCAGATACGTTGAGTATCCTATCCTCAATACTGTCTATCAGTGTCGGTATTGTGATTGTTCAGCATGCTCTCTGCCTTCGTTAAGTCTTCCTCAAGGTAATAGATGGAATCACTCTGACATGTTCAATTCCTGGTCTCTCGCAATTCTTGCTTGTGTTCTGCAGGGCAGCAGTTTTCCTCGTGCTCGTGACCAATCATATGAGTGCGCATATTGGCAATCAACTTGCTGTTATTTTGACAACAGTCAGATGGTTAGGTCCACTACAACCAAAGGAATAAGCCGTCCAAATTACTTAGCCTTGGTCACAGCTGTTCAAAATACAAACCCATGTTTTTCCAGACCCGTGTCGCCCGTGTGTACGAAAAGCCCGCTATGAAGCCGTGCTATGAACTAACGAAAACACGGGGATTTTGAGGTCACACTATTTCCCCTCGCAAGACCCGGACTTCGAAAAAAACACGGCGAGCTTGCCGTGTTTCAAAAAACAGGTTTCTTGAAGCCCGGCAATTTATAGGTGTGACCGCAAAAAAAAACGGGGATTCCCATGTAGTCTGACCAAGGCTAGTCTCACCTCCAGAACATGTCAGGTGACCTCTTCCTCATTGGCTTTATTGCAAATGTCTTGCCCCAGGTGATACCTATCATGCCATCCTAATGACAGGCTCATCTTCGCTTCTTGTGACAAGGTTGAACGCTGTGGTTGACATACTCGGCGATTATTGCCCCACGCTTTTTCACTTGGAAATCGTGTACTTCTGGTCCTGTCTTTTTTCACGTGTCAGTTTCATTTATCGTGGCGTTGTTCTTCGAAAGTGGTTACACAACCTTGAATTGCCTCGCGAGCTTTGACTGTCTAATCAACGCTAGCCTGGTCATGTTGCCAGGATAGCTGTCCTCAGTGGACCATTATCATTGCAGGGCTGTTTCAGATTTTTTAAAGGGCCTTATAGGCAGCTAGCTATTTAGGCTCATATCAGTGCGGTCACTTCACCACAGGTGGCGCTAGCAACTGGCAACATACGAATTTTGGCTCAAAAGCGTATTTACATGGCAATATATGTCAGATTCTCATGCCAACCGATCTGTGTAATGAGCACATCACAATGCCTGTGCGGAGGCTGCCTGTAGGGTCCCTTTCGGAACCCATGGGTATGATGCGTGACGGACAACAAAGTTCTAAAAACTTTTGGTGAATCCTATTAATTAGGGCAATTCCCCTTGGACATACACACAATTACTTCAGTGAGAATCTTCCTACCTAACTTGGCTTGTTAATTGTCCCGCTCATGAACTACTTTCTAACTCATCGTATTACGTGTTGACATACCGGATTCACGCCTGGGGTAAAACTTGAGATTTTGATGAGATCATAAATGGCTTCGATGACTGGTTAATTGCTGAAATAACCAAAACACTACCTTAGATTACATCAAAAATTCATCGCCCACTTCATATCTAAAGGCATGAGACGGGCAATGCCCCAATTTCAATGAATATCATTACGCTAATGTTTCTCTAGCAAAGGTCATCGGCATTGTCAAATCTGAGGTCTAGCGTGGTTTTGTAGTGATCTTCATACATAGTACGTGTACATTTGTACAAGTATTCATTTGAGCAACAGAATTTTTTTACATAATCACGATCACAAATGTTGCCATATGTTTTATCCTGAGGTAATCGTGGTTCTAGCGTTCCGTACTTCGTTGCAGCGACTTCGGTTGCAGCTGGCATGTTTGCATTACGTCATGGCTTTGGCTGAATAAAAAAAGTCCAAACGTCGACTCGAGGTCCTTCATCAAACACCTCTCTCAGACCACCATAACGCCAAATACCGCCTAGGTGTCGCTGTCATTCGAATGAAAGCCGTCGACCTGGAAGGATGGCGAGTGCTCCGCAGGTCAGTACAAGTACAATGCTGTTGGCATACATAGACAACAGGGTCAAGCCTAGGCCTATACAATGTTCATGTTGATGCAACCACAGGCAGCTATTGACAACTAAGTTATGAGCCCTGGTACATGTATGTTTCGAACCCCACATGCAACCTTATGTATAATGCGTAATTGAAAGGGCGTTCGACGTACCCTACTGACCTAACCGCATCTATTTGGGGTTCAATAACGGGCATCAGGTCTACATGTTGACATAGTAGGCCTAGTATGTACATTTCGTGTCCTGCAGACGGGGTCATGCACTCAGGCGTCGTTGGTCAAGGAACAAAAATGGCGGAAGGGTTAGGAACTTTTGAGAGTCGCATATAAATTGGAGTTTATCTGCCCTTTCGGAGTTTACAAAGTGATTCACGTTATGCAGGTAAGTTGGAATATTATCCGTTTTGACATATCATGGTCGTTTTTGTGTTTTCTGTTGTTAGGGAGTGTTGAGGGCTACTTTTCGCTACTACTTAGTCGTCAACAGCTGCCTGTAGTTGGACATTGTATAGGCCTAGGCTTGACCCTATTGTCTATGTATGCCCACAGCATTGTACTTGTACTGACGTGCGGAGCATTCGCCATCCTTCCAGCTCGACGGCTTTCATTCGAATGACAGCGACACCTGGGAGGTATTTGGGGTAATGGTGGTCTGAGAGAGGTGTTTGATGAAGGACCTCTATGTTTGAACTTCATCTACCTGCCGCGCTGTGGCGGGGCAGGTATTCTTTTATTCAGCCAAAGCCATGGGGTAATGCAAACATGTCAGCTTTAAGAACCAATAGGAGCTGTCAGTCAGTTGACCAATAGGTGTCACTACGGCCCAATTCAATGCCTACCAGACTCATTCACTCTTGATTTAGCACCAATCAGGAGAAAGTTACATTGTATTGGTCTGCTAGAACTTTGCTGCCGCCTTTTGGTGATAAGCACGGCTGACTGTTCCTATTCATTGCCCCAGGATGCTTATGTTTGCTGATAAAATTGAGTAGGTATTCCAATTATATCAAATGAAATCAATAGATAAGAGGAAATCTGATAAATATTATGGAGCGAAAATGAAAAAGAAGTTTGATTTGGCACTAGAAGTGTGCATCTGGGAGCTTTAGCATTTCTATCTGTTTGAATAGAGGGTCGGTGTGTGCCATAAAATGAATTTCACTGATGATGCGAATGGCTTTCTCTTGTAGTTCGAAGATTAGTCATATTCCATGATATTAATTGATAATTTAAATGGGATGTTGAGATATACCAGTTAGGGTCTTTTTGTACGTAGTAGTTTGTCTCGTATTTCTTAGGGTTCGTTACACTACGCTACCGTACCCTGAGGGAGCCCTGTAAACCCCCGATACAATCCATCAGAATTTGAATCCCACAACGCCAGGAAATGTCAACTTGTCTAATTCCACTAAGTTCTTTCTCACTGATCGAAAAGGCGTGAACTCCCAGGAAAGGTGAGTCGCCAAATATTTGATTTCGTCCAGATTCCCAAGTGCATTACCCGATTGGTTATGATAGACCCAACGTTTGGAAACGTCGATCGCAAAAACAGAATGATGCAGCGCATTCTTTGCACCTCGGTCGACCCTAAGTTATCCCTCATCTGGTTAATCACGTCCCTGGCAGAAGGAATCTGTTTCTTTCAGCGCTGTGGTGGTAATTGCAGCCGTAAGAGGCACGTTAGTTTTACCACGAGCGACTCTCCTTGATAAATCGTCAACGACGAGGATGACAAAGTGACCAATTCATGTCATTAATCTCGTCAACAGGTGTCTGTTGGCCGAAACACCGTCGATTCTCGAGCCGTGTATTCATTGTAAATGGATGGTAACACGCGAGAGCACGTTCCATTCATTGATTCGGATATTCTCCTAGTTTTTCCTCCTTATAACCTAATCATGCCAGATATTGGCCAATACCTCTTCTTCGATTGCCTCCGTTGGTAATTAACTGAAGCTCCCGTGTGGCACGCGATATTCGGTCACATCCTTGGCTGACGGACAATAAACCGTTTGCAGTCATTGATCAGGATTTTGGACTCCGTTTTGTATCTGGCGAGGTTTTCGTACTGCGAGATGCCAAAATTCGGAACTATGATTCGCTAATTTCTGCTAGTTACTTACAAAGCAGAGTTGATTTTCCACTGATAAAACAATAACTTTTAATGTTGGGGATTCTACATGTATCTGAAAAAGCACCCAAGGTGAACTTCAATGTAATTTTACTGTCGGTTATTTTTTGGCAACTGACCTCAGTGGCATACATAGAGAATTAAACAATTTGTTGTAAATTTCAAGCGGAATGAATGAACAGACCATAGAATTTCCAAGTTTGATGCTGCTCAAAATATTCCCATGATGCTGTATTCAAAAATGACGTCTGGTCGTCGGTCTGCTTTTTTCCAGCATCAAGACAACATCATCTGGAAGTATAGCGCAAAGCAGATTAATGTCACTGGTTTCTCATCAATAACAATGGGAAAACAGCAATCGACACTTTTTATGATTCGATGATGCCAATTACGGTGTAGCGTTACGTCCACCAGTCCGACCGAAAAGAAATATTGCGACAGCTGACAGTTCTTGCGCACCACAGCTGACAGGTGTCTTATTTTCCTCTCCCGACGTTCTTTTAGTCTCGTTGTTTGTTGATTGCCAGCCATCTGAAAGGAAATGGGCGATCATTTCTTCTGTCATTTGGAGAAGAAGCCCATCAAGTGGAGAGAGATGACGATGAAGCTGTGCCGTTAGGTGGCTTCTTTGTATGTTATTTGGTATACTCTGATTATTGGTGAAAGAAAGTTCAGTTGGAGAAAAGTCCATTGCTACCAGCAGTGTATTAGTATATTTCAGTACCTGTAGTATTAATATCTTTCTATAGGGCCTATTCCAATGTTGATGTCCTGCCGTGACAGCCAACTTTCACTCCCTAGTCAATTTTGACGGAAAACTGCAAAAAGATCTATCGGAAATACTCAAAGGTAGCAAATGCTTTTTATATACTTCAAGTTTTGCAGTACATTTACATTGGACCTCGCTGTGCAAATCTCACATGTAAGTAAAAGTATTTGCCAACTTTTATGAATACCAGCCAATGCCAGCTCTCGAACCATGGTTGGCGGTCATTATCATTTTTCCATGTTAACTTTGTAACCTACCGGTGCATTTTGTTGTAAAAAGTTATATCCTCTGGTGCCAGTTTTATCATGGGCTGTTTTGCGGGGTGGAAACATCTTACTGACCCTCTTATTTCTGGTCTTAGCTCTGGGAATCTGACCCTCTCTGTAATTTCCGAGAGAGTAGTACATGGGCAATCGGACGGAGTAAGCCATTCTCTATAATATGATTGGAGTGCCGTGAGGTCTTGCATTTAACTATGAAGTTGATGGCATGCCACCAACAGACTCGACCGAAGGCGTTTTTCGCTTGTGCAATTCAATAGTTTGTCGTCGTTTCATTGTAAATGACACGTGTATATTCACCGGTGGCTTCGCCATATCGTGAGGAAAATATCAAAACTTCAATCTTTTGATGACTTATTTCCGAATCTGTACATTCTGACAGCTGCAAGCAGCACTTCGCCTCTCTGTGACAACATCAATACCTTGGTAATTGAATATCGTTCCAACTCAAAAATCTCAGTCATGACCCGGAATTTCTGATTTGATCGAATATTCGGTTGATACGGTTGACGGGTTATTTGATTCGAAGCTTGTATTTATGTTTGATATAATAGAATTCACTTACAGCTTAGCTTCTGACATCTATTTCGACGATGTTCGTCTCTGTAGTGGCATTTATTGAAAAGTACACGAAGTACACTCTTATTGTCCTTTGGGCCAGCTTACTCCGTAACAGCTAGACCGAGTATCGTTCTCCGGGTCTTCGTAAGAGTCCTAGTTGTGCCTACTTTTTACAACCACGTTAAAAAGTGAAGGATATAATGCTGATCAAGGTGCTTTTTGTTTCATTGAAAATTTCCAATAGGTTAAAAAGTTATAACATATTTTGCATTCGGCCTAATTTGATGACGTCATTGCAGTAATTTGGATAATGAGCATGCATTTTAGTGCTCTAATGGACTTATGCAGCTATTCGTGCGAAAGAATGTGAAGTCAGAAATTTGTCAAATGGTAAATATGTAAATGAAAATGAACTTTATCTCCACACTGAATGGCTCAGATTTGATTTCATTCATCCCGGCAATGACATCACGCATAAATTAGCATTTTCGACCCTGGCTAGTTCCTTACTGTACGGAAAATGGCACTGGCAATTTTACACACATATTCCTTCTTCGAGTCTGCCCCTTCCCCTGTTGTCCTGCGGCTTGATACGTCATCCCAGCCCTCTCAATTTAGCTTTGCTGTAATACATCCTTCTGTTGGCATCAGAAAAGCTTGGCTATGGAAATGGTGATTGCAATACTTTGCATCCGACGTATATGTTTCGTCTGTGGGCTTTTTGTGGTGCAACTCGACCCCATTCGTAAGAAAAGGCCCATGTCTTAATATTCACTGAATCGTGGTCATCTTTGTCTTTTCTGTACCTGAGAGGTATCATTTTCTAGCCATTCCTTAGGGAAAATGAAGTACTATAATTTGATCATGGTAGTAATAAGGCAGGCTAATAACACACAAAGTGCCCTCGATGAACACCACTGGTGTCAATAGGAAAATAATTGGAAGGTAATTGACTGACCTGGTGTATATTGATGGCAATTTGTTGAAATGCATATTTCACTTTGTCTTTTGGCTTCCCTAATGAAACGGGGTGTTTTCAGAGCTGGAATTTTTCGCCCAATCGGCTACTAGAAGATACTGTAATTGAAAACTAAGTTTGTGCTGTGCTAAGCTTTGCCTGGTTGAAACGGTTGCAAATTTAGAATGGTTCGATTGAATTATCTTCATCTTTTCGAAGTCATAAGGTAACGGACAAAGGGGAACACATTTAGGCCAACTTTTAAGATCTACATGTAATATAATATTAGGTCTTAAAAGTTGGCCTAAATGTGTTCCCCTGCGGTACACCGGAGCTTCTAGCTTATGAAGCCTTTTCGAAGGATATTTCCCGGTAGAGTTTGGCAAGACATTGGCTGGCGTCGGCCAAGCGTTCACAGCGACGTCGCTTTTTACAATGTATCTTGGCGTCTTTTTCCACCAATGAGAGGTGCGGATGAGAAGTGTGTTTTTGTTCAGAAAGAGGTTCAGTGTGCGAAAACGTCCGGATTTTGGGAGAACGTGATTGGTCAAATTGAAATCGGTATGTTTTCGTCAAGATGAATGACAGTCGTTTTCTGGCAACTGCGAGTGTTCCGGTAATTAAATACCGGGTTTAGATTCATTCGGGATTAATCAAAAACCGTCTGGAGATAAACAGTGGGTTACCGCTCGTCGTGAGCCGTAACGGTTATTTCTTTCGTCGGTAATCAAGGAATCCCTGTCCGTGGTAATTGCAAGGTATTTGCAATACCAGAATCTTCTTCCTTCGAGGGGACATTCGCGTAATTAATTGCTCTTCCGACTAGCCTTTTGTTGGTTTTATGTCCGATTAATCTGGTCTTGGTAAGATTGCGAGGAAGACAGAAGTCCTCATTACGTCTCTACTGTAAGCACTCTGTTATATGGTTGTCTGAACACGTTTGCTACCTCATGCCGATTTACCGGCGGTGATGGCATTCCGTTAACTCCACACCAACACCGCCGATTCAATCCAATGAAATTCGTGTCAGCCGCCACAGATCAACAGGGTGGCCAATCAGAGACTGCGTTACAGACACCGAAGGCATGTATCAGCAGCAATGTTTACTTCTGGGTTCGGCTCTTGTATGGCGATGTAAATTCAAATCTGATTGGTCGAGATTGGGCTGTTTCATCAAGCAACCATTCCGGACGATATGATCTATTTATGCAAAAACAGCAATAAACAAAAAAATATTTTTCCTACGATCTAGTTATAGGCTATAATTATCGGACGAAAGTTTCTTCTTGACAACAACTTTTATTAATTTGAAAAACAATCATGTCGTATTTGCAGTGGGGGTGCACCACAAGAGCAGCGAACAGCGTTCCTGACAGATTTTCTTCTGGAGTGGGCCTGGGGTTTGTGGTGTGAGCCGTGCGAACTAAGCGCAAAACCCAGGTTAGCCTGGATGTTGCTACCTCGAAGCCGGAGAAAAACTGGAGTTTTGCCTCGGTCGATCTCTCTTTTTATATTTTCCTGAGCGTTTATTTCCATCATGTCACAGACGATCCGGTAATTTTGGAATGCAGCGCTTGACCGGCGGCATTGATGAATGGAAACGACCGGTTGGCATTGTACCACTTTTTTAAGAAAACGGGAGTAATGTAATATTTATGATTGAAAGGTTAATGTTGGGATTTAATTTTACCATGTTTGGCGGCGGACGACGTGGAAATGTCATACCATGGCCAGTATTTCAGTTGTAATCGCTGCTCAGTCATCGGCTTTTGCATGCACACGAATATCCATCTTTTGAATTGACTCTAATTGAAGATCTCGGCTTGTATAACCCTGCTATCATACGACACGGCATGGGTAGCTACATGCAGTATTTTTATACTTCCATCCCGGTGTTGCAGTAAAAAGTGTCCCCCTGTAAAAAGTGTCCACTTCTATTGTTGAATGACGGAATAAGCGCGGTATGCGTATAGAAACCAATTGTCAGAGATTAGAATGTAACAATAGGACCTTTTGTTCCCCGGACAGTTTTTCCTAGGACATTCTTTCCCTTCACACCTGTTCTTTGCAGTGATAGCGAAACGTTTCTATTGTAACATCGATAAACGCCACACCTGCCAATGTGGCCCTCCGTTTGATGGTCTTTGGTCACCACACAAACAGGTCCATTCTGATAATGATGGCTATAAACACTTTGGTCCCGTGGATGCGTTAATTGCGTGCTATTCCCAACATGACGTATTTGACTGCTACATCTGTACTACATTTAATTGCTTATCGTATGACACTGCTATTATTATACACATATCCTGCAACTCAATTTACCAGTTTGGCAATAAAATCCGTGTGAAATTGAAAATTGTCGTAAACCAGTAATGGGCACATGCAAAATCATTTCGAATACCGCCACCAATAGGATATATAAATATGCAACATGCTGTTAAAGAATCCATTACCAGCAAACGTTAATGAAATTAGGCATCTTCTCCGTCAGTCACGGGAACAGATCTACGTGATTTGTTTGTGCGGTTGTGCATTCCACCCCTACGAACACCTGACAGTAGTGCATATTTCCTGTAATGTTTCTTATACATCGGGCAGCAAAAGAACAATATAGGCCCTCGAGTTTTCGCAAAGCCCCCGAAACGCCAAGCGAACGTCTATCCTTTTGTTCGGTGCTCTCTTCGTGGCATCGAACAATGGGTTTGGCGTTCGCGTTGGCGTTTCGGAGCTTGGCGGAAACTTGGGCCAATCGGAATACGTGTTACATGTAGTGACTTCAAGTTCAAACTCGAGCAACCATACACCTCACTGATTTTCCACTATGCTCCTAAACTCCTCTCGCAGTTTCAAACAGCTACCCCACTAGGTACGTTACCCGCTCTCTGAAACTGATTCAGTTGATGCGATCCTCAAAGTATCGCAAATAGACGGCGTTAGCTGTCTGATTCGGGCAATCCCCCCTAGGAATCTGCCGCGAGATGAATACATAGTGTACATTTTGAACACGTATCTTAGCCAGTCAGAAAGTGTGTTAGGTGAGCGTCGGTTAAACCTGTGATTATGATAGATTACGATTGGATCCCTCGTCAAACAGCGCCGTCTATTGATGTTCTTTCACCTTTGGCACCAATCATGCCAGTAGTGCGTCTATATGCCAACTGTACATTGGGGACAAGTGTACAATGCTCCCTAGGCCTGCAGCACACGTCACCACTTCCGTTGCTCATACAGGCAATTTTTGTGGTCGCCACGAAAGTTGCCAAGTGTGCGGTGGCCGGGCAACGACCACTCACCACGGAAATTCTTGAGTGCAATATTGGCATTCGGCTCATAGGTCAGAGAATACCATAGTAACACCCCCATGGCACTGTTCTAACCTCATTAATCGTCGTACACGAGCAGCACCCTTGAGAAATCATTTGCGCGCTAAAATTGGCCTTGTGCAAGCATAATCACTCGGAAACAAGGGTCTTCACCCACCTACAGGTGTAACAATGTTTACCAAATATACAAGGAACAACCGCAGACACGAGAGGGGCCGATTGTTGGGCAGGTCCGGTGATAAAAAAGAAAAAATATTTTGCCCACTCTCACCTGATTTACCATTTGGGGGAAGGAAACAAACAAGTAAGGGAGTAAGAAATACTTAAGTGGAAAATAAGAAGTGGGAAATTTTGGCTTTTTGGCGAATTTTTCAATTTCTTAAATTGGGATAGAACTTTTCCCCCATTTTGAAAAATTTTCTTAAAACGACATGACGTTTTTTCATATTTTTCAGGCGATATTTATCAAACTGGGAAAAAATTTCACCCCTATTTGAGAAATTGAAAAATTCGCACAAAAGTGCAAAGTTTTCCACTTCTTATTTTCCACTTTTATTTATTACTCCCTTAAGTGTAAGGAGTTTTTTTATGTATAGAGAGGCTACCCCTTGATACTGATACGATATAGTGACTGTAAAAGTCGGCGTTTAAATGTCAATATCGTGCTTACCTTGCGCCAAGTCTGGTGTACATGTCTGTTTCTTTTGGCGAAGTTGTCAAATCTGCTGTTTCCCATGGGAACCTTCACAAATGACCTCCTGACGTGCCTATTACTGATATTAGTCGCGCCCCCAGTGACGGCCCTACCCGCTCGTGTCAATATTAACGTGCGCCTAACAAGGCTTGGCGTTGGTGAACTAACAATCCCACTTACTGTTGGCTGGGCCGATGCCGTGTTGATCCTGAGGTTGGTGGTAACATCACCCTCTCTCTCGTGACCAGTTTGTTTGTGGGGAAAGAGAAAACAAGGCGTCACGTTATCAAAACTGCACGCCGACTGACTCCCGTCGTCAGCGTATTCTAGATAAATTTAGCACAAGTAACTCTGTCAAGCGTGGACGACATAGAAATTCTACTCTTAGCCAAGAACAGGCCAATGAGAGGAAACGGGGTAATACAGAGTTTTCGCAAAGCCCGCGAAACGCCAACGCGAACGTCTATCCTTTTGTTCGGTGCTCTCTTCAAGGCATCGAACAATGGGTTTGGCGTTCGAGTTGACGTTTCGTGGGCTTTGCGAAAACTCCCTAATTTCTTCAAGGACACCCGAAATCCATCTTGTGCAACACTGAATTCCAACACGCATACCCTCTGTCTCAACTCACGAAAGGTCGGGTATAGATCGGAAGAGGGCCTGGACTGTCTCTCCTTCTCAGCATCACAATATGTTCATTGATATCCCCTCATTTACACTCGTCCCCAGTGTTCAGTTGGCCATATTGGTATAGACCCACTAAACACTGACATAATTGGCGCCAAACGTGAAGAATCGTCGGCGCTGTTTGACGAGGGATCCAATCATAAGCCATCATTACAGGTTTAACCGACGCCGCCGTAACAGACTTTCTGATTGGCTAAGATACGTGTTGAAAATGTACAATGTGTATTCATACTCGCGGCAGATTCAAAGTGGAGATTACTCGAATCGGACAGCTGACGCCGTCTATTAGTGATACTTGAGAATCGCATCAACTGAAGCAGTTTCAGAGCGCGGGTAACTGGTGGGTAGCGGTTAGAAACTGCGGAGGAGTCAATCCCTCATTATGAGTTCGCGGTCAGATGCAGTAGCTTCCGTCAGAAGATCTCCCTACCATCCATCATAACAGACATACCGGCCTTCTCCTGTCATTGCGAAGCTGCTAATGTTTATTGTAGCAACGATGAGTCAGTCAACATAAGGGAAAATCTCTCCGCCGAGAAAACATCCTGTGAGTATAGCACTCTGGGGGGAAATATCTCTTCGGTCAGTCCGGATTGGCATATGCTTTCAGTTTGTTGAAATCAAATTATCTTAGTAAAATTGTATTAAAATACAACAAAATTGCATTAAAATAGTGCATTCTGGCATTTAGTGAAATTTTCCCACCACGTGGCTGAAAGACCGTAATGAAATTAGGCTTCTGCCTTTTTACATGTAACTTGGTTTTGGCTTGTATTCGTGTGTCGAAATCCTATTCGATTAGTTGATTCAGAGCGATCTAAAGCGTTCTGAATAAGCGCTTGATTGAAAAGTACTCTTGATGAGGTGAGAATGAAGTCGTTATGCTGCAATCTGATCGCCTGCTTAATCTCATGCGGGCATAAGCACTGGAGTCTGAACCTGCTTGGACCCGCTCTTTTCGTTCGCATTGGTCCGGGCGTTACTTGTGTTGCAAATACATGTTATTGTTAAAAGTTGACGTCTCCGAACAAAAAGTCCCCATGCGACGAGCAAGAGAATTGCAAACGCCCTGCAGACACCTCAAACGAAGGCTCAGAACATGATAGACCCCACGACGCCAGGAGGGCGCCACCTTATTTGCCTTCGAGCTTTAGAGGTGTCAACATCCTCTGGTGAGCTCCTGCTGAACATTGTTCTGAAAGAAAAAAAATTTGACCCAGCTGGAATCGAACCCGCGCCCTGTTTTCTTTGCTCCACCGTCTTACCCGTTCGGCCACCGAACTTGTTCGAAGAATTCTCATGTTTTCTCTAAGTCGAAGGTCTACGTCTATGACAAACACAAATCATGTTTCTGTCAGCTGGCTCGTTGGCTGAGTGGATAGAGTGGTGGATTATAAATCAGAAGATCGACGGCTCGACTCCCGTGTATACAATGTAAGTATGAGTGCAATTTTTTTTCTTTGAGTAGTGTAAGAGGTATGCGGAGATGTTGACAGCTCTGTTGCCTGAAGACAAATAAGGTGGCGCCCTCCTGGCGTCGTGGGGTATATCATGTTCTGAGCCTTCGTTTGAGGTGTCTGCAGGGGGTTTGCAATTCTCTTGCTCGTCGCATGGGGGCTTTTTGTTCGGAGACGTCAGCTTTAAAGGGACTAGGAAAATTTTTTCAAGCTTCGGTTATTACAAAATGCTAGTCTTTCATGATAAATTCCCACCGTCAATTCACTTTTTCAATTAACTGTTAATTACTGGCACCCAGACAAATCAGTTATCACCACACCATGGAGCATTCACCACGTCACTGGGAACCTAATCAACATAATAGAGTACAAGCTCGCTCCATACAAAACATACAGCGAGAGGTTCCCAGTGACGTGGTGAATTCTCCATGCTGTGGTGATGACTGATTTGTCTGGGTGCCAGTAATTAACACTTAATTGAAAAAGTGAATTGACGGTGGGAATTTATCATGAAAGACTAGCATTTTGTAATAACCGAAGCTTGAAAAAATTTCCCTAGTCCCTTTAATGTATGGTTCCGTTATGGGTGCCATGGTAATGATCATCATCACGGCCTTTAATTTCAGGTGCGGTATCTACACTCAACATCCGTGAGCCGTTTCGTAACTTTAAAGAAACCGCACACGACTTGAATGAAACATAATTGAATTTTCCACAAAAAGTCTCCAAGGAATCATTCGCCTCTCAATGTGGTAATGGAAAATCTTGGTTTATAATTTGCTGTTCTGAGTTATTTTTTGTTTTACAAAGGAAAGTGAACTCGTTTCATACGCTAGGGGACACGTTCCATTGACAAAAGACGAGATCACGACCTAAAATGCAGTCTACAGCCTTTGGGCCACTTTTGCGTGTTAATGAATCCATGGTAAAGGAAATTCCTAAATTTCATTGGCGCCCAGAAAACATCCTGTATCATGTTCCCTTTTCAGTCAGTGCCTTTTTCGTCTCCATATCGCAAAGTGTAACGGTGTTATTCATAATGTATCAAAACTTTTATACTTTGATAATCCTACACGAGCTAAAGACATGTCGGAGGCACATCTGGCGTGTTTTAACTTTGGGAATTATTCGTAGGCCTTCAGCAATTATTGGTTTGCGCAAAGTGTGGGGTCTCCATGTTTACTACAAATCTATATAATTGCTAGGTCGAACCACCTGTGGTTTTCTAGCGTTTCGTCGTGTCATGTAAACAGCCATGACATTCCCTGAAGGGATTCCAGTCTGTATAAACTGTGTTTTCATATTTCGTAGCTCTCAAAACGTTTAGAACACAATATGCTAATCCATCAGGGAAGCTTATAATCACCTTGAAATTTGCAAGCTAACAAATTTACGCCTCCATTATTCCGACGTAATCCCGTGTTTCCAAAAAAAACATGTATGATGGATACTTTGTAATTCGATTTTCTATGTCATTTATTTTTAAAAAAACTCCAACTCACTGTTGTGGCGTTTGATAAACCCCCCTATAAGTGTCTCAGTTCTTCATAGTGTTTTTTAGTATTTAGATCCTTGACCTTCAACTTGATAGTTTCAATACTTTTTCCGTTGGGAAGCCTTTTGTCTGCGATGTCGTGTGTTGCAGCATTGACATTAGAGAGGTTGCGCAGCGGCCCGACTCCGACTTCAACTACGAGAATGAATTGCAGTCCGCCATGGACATCCTTGATAAAAACGATTTGATAGAAGTTTTCAATTCATCAAACACCATAAATTGAAGGCAAAAAATTTGGCCTTATAAATCGAAAAAGTGCGGATAAACAATGAATATTGAAGTCGTAATCCTAGTCGAAACACGACTATAATATTTGCGATTTACATCAAATTATTCTGCCACAAAGTTATGGCATTTTGCGATTTGCAAACGTCTATCAAATCATTTTTATCAAGGATGTGTACAGCGGACTGCAATTCATCCTGGTAGTTGAAGCCGGAGTCGGAGTCGGAAAGCTGCGCAACCTATCTAATATTCTGGTTCATTGCAACATAACAAATGAATAAGCTTATCATTGAAATAAACCTATTATTGCAGAAAATGACGGAGGCAGCATACAAACGGACCACATAATGCAGAAAGCCACATTAAAAAGTTTCAATTTGTTACATCAGAAAATAAAGTATCGCTTGAAACATTTTCTCCATCAGCAACTTTTTCTATACCTAGAAATCTAGGATCAAACGTTCGCGAATACACCAAGAACGATCTAACCCTAAAGAACGATCGAACTTTAGCTAAATGTAAACCGTAAACGACGTATGACTGTTCTGGTTATTTTCTAAAGTCATCTTTTTAGCAAAGCGCACAGCTTCGATGCGGATTAAAACATCACCATCGACTATACAATTTGCTCTGTGAAAAGAATATGTCGCAAACAGCGAAGGATTTTGTTAAAACTAATACCGCGGTGTAAAACATGTACCGCCAAAAAGACGAATTACATGCATCAGGTGTTTAGGAAAATGGCATTTAAACGTTTGTAACAGTCTTCGGATACGATTTCCTTATGATTTTGCTTCAGATGATATATTATTGTATCGAATTACTATTTTGCACAGCAGTAACCCGAGCTCCTCTACGCAGTCGTTCATCCAAATGACGAAAATGTTACGTGAAATCGGTGCAGCGATATGGCTTACGACTGCATGCTCTCACTGTTTTTTTTTCACGGCTGAGTCCCCCACCCCAGTGAGGCCGAAAGGGTAAATGTCGTCCCGGGTATATACAAAGATTACCCAGGATCTCAATCTTCACTAAAACAATGCCCTGGGTGTACTTTCGGTAGCCGAACATCACCCAGCATCGTAGTATGACACCTGGTTTCGAGGTTGTCTCGCCCGTGGTCACATGACCGCCTGAAGAATGTCATGTCAAGTACCGCGGCGCGAGACCGCGAGATTCCATGGGATTTCTAAATAGGACTCGTTCCTAGGCACTGATTGCGGATGCTGGGTAATGTTCGGCTACCGGAACTACACCCAGGGTATTGTTTTAGTAAAGATTGAGATCCTGGGTAATCTTTGTATATACCTAGGACGACATTTACCCTTTCAACCCCAGTGAGGACCAACTCGCAAAGAAAACTCTCACATGGAGTAACGCCTTTCGGCCGATGGTCGAACGTGATACACAGGCGTAGTGCTTGCATGTTTCGTTCACTCTGCTTTGGTAAACTTGACGTGTTCAGAAGTCATAGGCCTACGTTCTGCCGGAGACTTTGGTTAGCTACATGTAACTTTTGTAATCCTACATCGCGATATTAGCTATGCTATTTGTGGAGCCCCACGACCCATTAGTGGTAATGTTGCCTTTCATATCACTAACCCGATCATGTCAGTTGCCGCGTCGCATTTAAGGATTACCATAGATAATCCAACGCGGCGTGTCATCTGCCATCGGCTGGTGACCAGGCGAAGGAAACGACACTTCTACTGGTGCTGAATTCATGGTACACATGTATGTCGACGAAGTGAGTACCCGGTAAAACGTGTTTTAAGGAACGTGTAATTGGTCACCCAAGAAAATGGGGCAAAATTTAACTTTGAAATGATCACAAAGATTTGATTTTCCAAAAATCAAATGTAGTATTTGATAATATAGACCTTTTATGTATCACATGTAGTTTCTCCATCTGGGATGTACAGTGTACGCTCATTTGAAGGAGGTATCAAAAAATATTGAGCTTACCAGCAAAATCTATCGTTCCGTCCGACACCAAAACTACTTTCTTCTGTCAGACATTAAAGGGTTAATAGATCAATTACATGTAGTTTGCAGTGCCATAATTTAGTGCTCCATGATACCTAGATCTGACATGAATATTGTCGAAGAACAGCCTTTCACCAGTAGACAAAAGAATGGTGAAAATGTTCTGGTGTCGGACGGAACACTTTTTGAAACACACCCATGATTCTAGCACCTGTAGGCTGTGAACAACAGAGCCGTGGGTGGCTACAATGTCATGTTCGAAGCAGTATAGGCCCATCCATATTATCTGAAAAAAGCATCATTAATCTCTTTATACATGTATATTCCTGAAAAATATGAAAATGTCAGCCAGTACAGAACGATACTGACAACGGGATGGTAGATTAATTTTGGGCCGAGTAGGCTAATTCCCTAACACTTTCATGGATTAATATGCCCACACTTCCACCTACTCCTTTTAAAGATTATTCACCTGCGCTAGTTTCCTGAAATCCAAAATTTCAATTGTCCTCGACATGGTAATTGTTACAGAGAATAGGATTTTCCCATTAACATACGCGACATTGTCGATCAAGTGCTGAGGAAAGTGCACCCTTCAAATGACTGGAGATGAAATTTTAATTTTCGGCGGGATTTTAAGCCGCATAGACAACACTTTGTCAATAGAAGTAATAGGACGACCACCTACTTTCCCCTTCTACAAGTTATGTCCAAATAAATGTTCCCAGGTAATGTGAAAATATTTATCGACGGAGTTCTTGCTTGGGGAAGGGAGTAAGAAATATAAGTGGAAAATAAGAGGTTTCTTTTTTCCTACAAATCTGGAAGTTGACTTCCTTTATATTCCTTTACCTTTGTGCATCTTTTCGCTTTGTGCTTGTTACGTATTACACAAGTCATATTTATTAATTTATAAACTTTCTTTCAGCATGTTCAGCCAAATGAAGCTCTGCGCCAGTTACCTACACTCTGCTTGTGGTCAGACTGAGAGGCCCTGCAGTTATTCAACCCTTCTTTTCAGCTGAATTAGTTTCTCCTTAATTGTCCAGCGGCCACCTTTGGGGCTTGGTCGCTATTCTTTCCTTAATTGCTTGTTTGCCCTGTCTACACAGGCTATGTAGTTCTACATTCGGGTTTCAGCTCAGTCTTTTCTAGAGTTTCAGATTGTAAAGTTCCACTTGAAAAAGACCCCGGTTGGGGTCGAAAATTCGTGAATTCTGGAGATTGACTTCTTGTTTATTATCATTTAGTGTGTCAATTTTGTGCTTTTTGTACCTTGGAAAATAAGAAGTGGGAAATTTTGCACTTTTGTGCGAATTTTTCAAATTCTCAAATTGGGGGTAATTTTTTTTCGCATTTTGAGAAATATCGCCCGAAAAATCAGACAAAAATGTCATTGCATTTTGAGAAAATTTCTCAAAATGGGAAAAACTTGTATCCCAATAGGAGAAATTGAAAAATTCACCCCAAAAGCCAAAATTGCCCGCTTCTTATTTTCCACTTATTTCGTACTTCCTTGGGGCGTTTTTTTCTCGATGTCCTTTTCTTGCAGTGCTGAAGAAATACGTTGGTATTATTGCTTTTTTGTTGGCAGTGGTGTTGGGAACCCGATGAAACAAGAGAACTCCAGTCTCCTGTAGGGGTTCTCAGGTAATAGACCGACAACATGGTTATCTTGTATTTTTCTTTGTCTGACAATACACGTACCAGGTTCAATGTTCAATAAATTTTTACATCAGCTGATACCCCATTACGGAACGAGTGGGAAATGGAGTTGTGGTCCCGTATTCATAAAACCTAGGCTATCGGTACTTGGCTTGGTTACTTGCTAAAGTGCCCAGTTTGTACAGACCAATGTACACAACTAGCAACCAACTAAGCTTGTAAGGTTTTATGACTATCGGCCCAAGAAATCTTGTCAGGTATCTGCGTATAGTGGACTTTGATATTGGTAATTGATATTGGTAATTGGAATAGATAGCGGTAGGCCTATTATACTTCCTGCTTGCTCTGCTGTGTCGATTTTGGACTATCAGCGGTGACGCACGGCCAACTTGTTGGCCCGTATTCTAGAACCCTCCTTAACTTTAAGGTCCACTTTAAGCTATTGTATTCTGCCCTGCAAACAATAGCTAAAGGTAAACCTTAGAGTTAAGGAAGGTTCTAGAATATGGCCCGTTGTATCAGTCTCCTGGTACAGTACTTGCATGATGGGGACCATGGCCCGTATTCTAGAAGCCTCCTTAACTCTAAGGTCCACTTTAAGCTTTTGTATTCTGCCATGCAAACAATGAAAAAGGTAAACCTTAGAGTTAAGGAAGCTTCTAGAATACGGCCCCATGTATAGCCGCTGGTGAAGAACATGTAGTTGCATACAGCGTTCACAGCACGGCACAAACGCTGCAGGCGAGAACAGCGTAAAAGTTTTGCACCGAAGTCTCGTCGATCGGAAACAATAAGACGGCGTATTGTGATCTCTGGAAAGTAAGCTAAGGAAATCATTGTCAGTCTTCGTTCCATTGCAGTGAGGAAAATCGGACAAATTTCCCGAGTAGATATGATGTCGACCGTTCTTCTTCACCTCGTATCTGTGGTACCGTGTAATGCTTGGAAGGCGTGATCAAAGAGATAACATCTCTTTTGAATCCAATATCTCGTCTTTAATCAAAGANTTTTTGGATTGTGACAACAGGTGGAGGATTATATTTATTCCAAAAAAAAACGTAGCGATTAACCCTTTCGTTGAACCATAAAGTCGAATGTCGCATTTACAAGTCGCCGGTTAATTTCGGAAATCTTCTCTTGACGTAGGTGTTTCGTTTATGCAGCTGACAACAGATGGCGCAATGGACTGTGTCAGAATTTAATTACGCCAGTCTTTTTAATCCCTGTGTAGGTGGATATACAGCCAACCTATCATTTGCTTTGAATAATGGCTTTAAATGACATCGAACTGCATTACACTTCTGTTTAAGCACAGGGTGGGAAAAAACGCAAGTTGGCCTGGGGATGTTTCCGTGAGCATTTGCCGAACTGTTTACACAGTGAAAATTTCGTTATTTTGTTTCTGAAACAAGCAGCGAAAATAAATCTGCCAAAAATCATAGCAATGATTGAGCATAATCGTTCGGTGGAAGTAAAAGATTGAACCCCCAGTTCGTTGTGTTGAAACTCCCACTCTGTAAACAGTAAAAATTACGAGTATTTTGAGCAATTTTATGGAACCGTTATTTCTGCAAACAAAAATCGTCACCTCATTTATCCAGGTTAAAGGTGCAACTGGAAAAGTTAAATATGCTACGTGCAGTGTTCATTCCCCAAAATGCCCATCCGTACCTTAACGCTGGGTGATTAGGGAGGTTTATAAATCAAACGATAAACGTAAACGTTAACGACAACGTTATTTTCGTACCGAAAATACAATATAAAATCTGGAGAATGTGTAGTATGAAAAATAACGTTGTCGTGAAGTTTACGTTTATCGTTCGATTTCTAAACCTCCCTATCACCAGTACACTCACTGAACATCATCATCCTCTGTCGGTGAACTATGGTTCATTTTTACCGAATTTCAGCGCACTCTCTGGGTATCAACGCAGAACAAAGTCATTACACCGTGTGTGTACATGTTTAGTCGCCAAATAAAATATTTATCAAAAACCTGACTATCGATTTGATATTTGTGAGTTTTCAGGCTCATTCATGTTCGGGTAGAAACAATACGTGTATATTACTTTTGGCAAATACATGAAACCTCGCGAGAAAAAACGATTTCAACGAGAACTTCACATGAGGAACCTCTCAGGTGTGTGTGTTGGTCGGTGTAGGTACGTCAGATGGTGTTTTATCTGTGCGGTATGCGACTGCTGGCAGTAATTAATGAATTAGGCACTACATGTTCGAAGAAGGATGAAATACTGAAGTGTACATAAAGCTCGGAATCCACTGCTGATTTTCAACATGATTCAGTCTGCTTTGCAACCTGCTACTTGCACTGTTAGAAATTTTTGTAATATTTTTACAGAAATTTCCTGCAGCAGAGTTTCCGGAACTTCTGTAAATTTACATAATTATGGTGTTATTTATGTTTTCCTGTATTAGTTGGACTCAATTGGAATGTCCAGAATGATGCTTTCTGAGAACGTATAAAAAATATAATTTGGTCAGCCTCCAATCTCTGTTAACATTTCTTTGAGCCAGTAATTTTACAGATCACGTCCTGAAACTCTGCTGCAGGAATTTTCTGTAAAATCCTCTGTTATTTCCAACAGTGTGAGATTTGAATACGACCGCAAGGAACTGATACCGGCCGACCTGAAATTGATCATATTTCGCCAGTGGTGGAAATCACGCACCTAGTCCACTATATGCAGCGATCGAGTGCCCAGTTGCAAAGCAAGTCGCAAAGCAAAATCAGGTTGAAAATCACAAGCGGATTCTCCGCTTAATGCACACGTTCTTGGGACGGGTGAAGCAGTCCAAAGCACAGTGTAGTGCAATTGGGTTTCCTTCATAAACTTAAAAAACAAAGAATAAAAATTTGAAATAAAATAAATGATTCTATTGTACATTTCAATTACATGAAGCCTACACTCGGACAAGTAAATTAAAGGGAGGTGTCGCTCAGTAAATTATAGTTTCCTAGTAGGCCAGCGTTCCATCCCAGTGTATAAGGGTGACGCGCACCAACTGGAAATGATTTTTTGCTAAAATTAGGTCCAGTTGGACAGCCGTGGGAAAATTTGGAGCACCACCTTCCTTTAATTGCACATAATTTACCTTTGAAATGCAGAGACATCTGTGTTATAACATCCGGTTTGTGGAGGCCCACTTCGGAAAACAAAGACATAGCTCTATTGAAGTTCAAATTTAGTTTGAAAAGCAGTTGAAAAAAATAAAATTGAGGAGTGACAATTTCATTTGATATGTGCTGTCTTGGCGTATCCTTGTTGCAAAAACAAAAAGTGCATCACGACACAACAATCCGAGACTAGTGATCAGTAACTAAGTTCTTTTGTCGCTCGATGTCCTCAAGCAGTGAAACGTGAACTACAACCATGCTATTTCTTTTGCTTATATGTTCGTTAGATTTGTTTCGTTTTAATCACGACTGGTTATTGATAGTCAACACATCATCACCGTCACTTCTGGAAGATCACAAAATGTTCCCAACAGCAATTCCACCTTCCAAAAAAACGCAAACGGGATATCAGAATATAATGAGTCAATGTTACGTGACGTATGAAATTTTCGCATCAACGTACACCCCTCCGCATTAATTTATCTACACCTCATTTTTTTGAATATCTTGTGAACAAATTGACCAAATTTGATCGGGTTTGTGTTATATGAAATTTCCATGCCTTGGTCAAATAATTCCAGCGGTTTTGAGTGATTGCTTTCACGACAACATTATGTAATCAGCTGTCAAAAAATGGCAGTAAAAGTCAACTTTTTTATTCTTTTTTATTTAAAAAAAAGACACCGGGGAGACAAAGATAGCCATTTGTTAAACACTTTTGTGGAAGTTCTTGGTAAATTTATTCAGCACTTTTGATGATATGGACGTTTTTCAATGGCTTCCAAAGGCCAAATTCATGACACTAAGTTTGACTTGTGCCATAGTCCCCCAGTCAGTAAGCACCCAATCGCAAGGCTTGTTTTTTAAAGTCCTTATTCATAGTCAATTGGCTTATACCTCGTCCGAGAAAATATTGTGATCGCCCGAGTAACTTTTCCGATTCGTCCATTCTTTCATTGTTCCTCTGGCGAGGTTGGATGTAGGCGTAATATGTGAATGACTGACCTGAGGCCTATTGGGTTTGAGGCCTATTATTGGCCTGTTGACTTGAACTCGGGTATTTCAATTGACCATTGTCCACAAAAAGAATTCAGTTTTCATTCATAAACCTACGCGTCATCTACTTAATTTGGTCACGTAACTCAATTATTAACATGATCCACTGGTCACATGTTACGGTTTCGTGACGAAAAATTTATTATTCATGACGTGGTGGTAGTCTGAACAGGGGCTGTGTCAACCATTGCAATCAGGTCACGGCAAAGCTTCTGGGGAAAAACCTTTTTTCTCAGAAACTGTTATGATTTTCCGAATGGAACTTTAACAGGACTATTTCTTATGAGTGTTTTCAAAATGTATTCCAGAAATCTGAAGATTTTCACACAAAAGAAAAAATGTTGATTTTGTAGCCTTTTTTTGACAGCTGATTACATAATGTTGGCGTAAAAGCAATCCCTCAAAACCGTTGGAACAATGTGACCAAGGCATGGAAATTTCATATAACAGAAACCCGATCAAATTTGGTCAATTTGTTCACAAGATATTTAAAAAAATGAGGTGTAGATAAATTAATGCGGAGGGGTGTACATGTACTTTGAGCGATGCGAAAAATTAAGTCAGTCACGAATCGGCAAAGTCACAAGAAGTATGTCTGTCTTTTTGTCGGGCAGATGATAAGATAACGCGAACGAGGCCGCGGTAAATGTCCATCATGCGATACCTTGAGCTCGGATCGGATCTGATGTTATTGGCATCGATGATATCTTAGCGAATGATGAGGCAAAGTTATAGATTCATTCCGCGATACCGTCATTTTCTGGTTTCGGTGTGATTGTCGGAACGATTGCTCCAGGTATAACTAATCGATGGTCTTTGATTGTTCTGATAAGTCTCGTTTTTATCCAGCCCCGTCTGGTTTCATCTATTTATCTGTTATGAATCCTATCGTGTCATCAACGGTGAGCCCTTGCAGCGCTGATTACCATAAAGGCCACAGCGGCGATGAACGGCCGCGAAGCCTGTAAAGTCCTTTGATAACAACATCCAGAAGGTTCTTTAAATACGCATCGATCGTTAATGACGTCCAAAGGCGACGCATCAAAAACTTGCCATACTGTCTGAAGTCATCACTTAGAAAAACTAAAAAGACTTACAAGGTACATGTAGTATCAGATGTTCACCGTCTGACTTTTTGAAGCCTTACTCACTGGCAGCCGCTTAAAAACTCCTCGGCGTGATGAAACGTCCATTTGTAAGTTAGGTCGATGTACTTTTTCCTTCCTTATCTGTCCCTTTACTCCATTGTTTCGCGTACGTCTCGTCGAGTCCAGCCTGTTAGGCTAATGTTTCTAAGCGAACCAATCTCATCTTAGGTAGCATTTCAAAAAACGTCCCTTTGAAATAGCCACTCTATAAAGTGGCCAGCCTGACTTTCATGGTTGAAATGCTAGCTCCTGTAGTTGTAAGAATATTCTTTTACCAAGAAGCCAAACATTTTTAATGCGCCACATTTAGGTCTCACTCCTCGGTTAAAAGAACGGAGACACAAACGAACCCTCTTCAGCAGAATGTCACAGATGACTTAGAAATAAACGGCACAGTTGTTTATCCGAAACTTGAAACGGTCAACGTATGAGTGTCCACTTTTTAAAACTGGTTCAGAGTCACGTTTCGTAGAAGCATTTTTTTGTGCGATAGGGCTTTCAAATTGTCCATAGGTGACAAGCCTCGCGCTGCTCAGATGACCCGAAGGGTCAGGAATATGCCCATGGATAAGATTTTTTTAAAATCTGATAGAACATTCGAGTTACGAACGTTAGTATTTGAGAATCGTGCCCGAATTTAGAGGTACTGTCAGAGTGAAATAGTTCTCAAAAAGTCTTGTCCCGTCCCAAAAAATCGTAAAACGGGATATAGAACGTGTAACGGTGGCCAAATAATGTCTCGAAGTTCTGGAGCTCTCTTCCCGTCCGACCCCGTCTAAGAAGTTCGTAAAAAGACTATAAAAAGTTTGCCACTATACGTCCACTCCGTTCGCACACAGTTTGAGCCCGTTCGGCGTCATTTTCAAGACGTACCGGTGCTGAGAACACGGTCAGTTAAAGAGAGAAATGTTGTTACCCCAAACCCGTTTTCCTTTCTTTGACACCGAGTGAAATATCCGTTTCAATGTCAACATTGATAATTTCGGGAAAGGATTAAAACGTACGTGTTTTGACTGTCAGGTGCCTGGTCAGAGAAGGCCGCTCACGGATGGACCAGATTATTTGATTACCGGTTGTCACGACAGATAAGTCCTGAACTCCAATCATTGTAGACGGTATTCCTCGTGAATACAGAAGAAGCCTGTCCGGAATTAAGGATTATAATTAGAGATGTACTGCACGATCTTACGTAGACTTCGGAAAGAGGCTTAAAACATGTTCCTAGCGTGAAAGTCCTTCCTGGAATACGAGGTTAGCACTCTTTATGAATGGCAGTAACGTCCACTGGTCCGTGTTCTAAAGGCAGACCCGACACTTTCCAAAAACGAAACTAGATCTCGTGCAAGTCCCGATAAACGATTACCAACGGTTCGTGCTATCCTTTTTCCTTTGCGGTAAATAGTTCGCTGTCCGTTCATTATTTCTAACTGTGCGTAATTCGAGGTCTAACATGTAGCTACAGTTTTCTGTTGGGTGTTTTTTCCGAAATCATCACCGCGATACCATCAGTCCATATCTATGAGGTTGTTTCATGAGAATGCCTTTGCCTTTGATTCCGTCATGACAACAAATTAAAAGTGCCCCAACGCAAGCTATTATCAATTCTCGAGTAGGTATACTTTCACAAACGTTCGTCATTGTTGCAAACACAATCTAGCCAAATTTTATAGCGGGAAAGGTTCAGTTCGGAAGCGTATCTCGTTTTTCAGCTGTAATTCGGATCCTGGACAATAGGTGGCTTCGAAGGATACAACGATTAGTTCATAACCAAAGAGTTAAAACCAGAAAAGTCATAATTTGGCGGGAGACGAACAAAAGCCATAAACAGACAGTCAACTCTTTCATATCACAAACGTTTCTTATAAAATGTTCAAGCTCACCAATTAGTGCTTCTTTGTCTCCTCCGTGTCGCGTTTGAACAAACCGCCGTTCCAACTTTGGAACTTTCCTGCGCCCTCTCCGAGTCCGGGTGTTCCGAATCCACCGTTACCAAAGGCGCCGTTAAGCCTTGCAGATCGAGCGAAATAATTTTTCCAATTCTGAAGCTTGGCATTTGACCAAGGCGTGCTCCCAAAACCATGCTGCGACGAGCCTAGTCCGCGTTTTAAGGCGATTCTCTTCGTGAAGTAATTTTGCCAATCCTGTAGTTTTCCACCGCCACCTGTCCCGAACAGGCTATTACCGAATCCGAGGCTGTCGTCATCAGCGCCGAATTGTCTCTTCCGAACATCTTCGGCCCGGCATAGCACCAAAAGGCCTACCGTAATTACAAGCGCCCCACGTAGGTAATCCGTGGTATTCATGATTCCGGTGACGCACCGCGGCTGTAGGTAACCTTTACTCAAAAACTGTCGTCTGCGAATGTGCCAGTTCCCGATCCGCGCATGGTTTTATACCCCCTAGTCACGTGACCGTGAATCCGAGGAGCCGAAACGGGAACGTGGCTTTGTAATAACGCTGAGTTGTTCGTAATAGGTTTGTTAGCAAGCGCGCCGTGTACGGTTATCGCGCTATCGATCAATTTTTACGGTTAGCCAAACGATTTCATGGGGTGCTGCCTTAGCCACGAGGATTTTTATCCGCCGTTTAATTGCGTAGCGTTGACAGAATGTAGTAGGCAGTTTAAACGATTAGAGACTATATAATGTGACAAACGGTGACATTATTCAAGACTATAGTCCTCTTTCAACAATAGCGGTACATGTAGTTCTTTTTTCACTTGTGGTATGATGACATTAGGATATCGTTCTGGGTTGATATCTTTGTTCAACTTTTTTCGGCGTCGGTTTGTAAAGGAAACTGCCCTTCAAAGGCAAATACATGTAACTACTTCACAGTTAAGGTCAGGGGGCGCGGTCGATTGTTGTAATACCTGGCTCCTGTACTACCGAGTACGCAGTCCTGTGAAGTAAGGCAATTATTCCATTCAACCACACGCCCTCTGATCTTGAGTGGAGATACATTCTTTTTACCACTGGAGAGTAGACAAGCACTCGAACCGTCATTGACCAACATCATAAAGGAATCAAACATAAAAGTTCAACTTACAAATGTAGCATTTTATAAATGTGGACAGAATCCCTTTAAATTTCAACAGGTTTTCACTACGCCTCTTTCATATGATAGGCAAGACCCTTCTGCGTGTTTAGTGCAATTTTTGTTTAATTCCGACCAGTTGATCTTATGATACAACAGGACTGAATCAATGAGAACCCCACGAACGATGATGTGGCAGGGTCATCTGTGTACATTTGAATAGGCTAACGTACATTTGCACGTGGAACACTAATTGTGCTGAAAACAGCTCTGTTATCCGTTATCCTCATACATGTAAATGGAATTCAAGACATCAAGTTGATAGATTCGTGTATCCCACCACCATAAAAAAATTAAAGCTCCTGCCTATAACTTAAAGCCAGAATTCAGGCGGTGAGAGACACCTGGTGGCAACAATGAAGTGTATCCCTCAGTTATTTCATCGTTCGCAGTTAAACCTTTATGTTTGATTCCTTTATGCCAGTATGGACTTCCTGGGTGATACACGTTTTACACTTTTACACTCGATAATCTTGGACAACCAAAAGCTACTTCACCTGCATCTAACTTCACGAACCAAGGGTCGGTGTCCCAATTTTCTGAATACAATGCCTCCTCAATTTCACCATATTTAGATATTTTTAGAATCAGACGACGGAATGATATATCGATTACGTCATCATGGACGTCAGTTGATTGCTATCAACCCCTTTGTACATTGACAGGACGCATATAATGGCTGTGACTTACATCCCTTCTTCAAACAAATCCTTCCTCTAATTAACTTCAATTGTCTCTTGAGATTGCCATTTGTCTGGTATACACATCGTTAGTGGCTGATAGATATCATCAAGTGTTTGTTGTCGGTGATGAGCGCCTCAAGTGAGGTTGTTGAGATGTCTATTCAAGGAACCTAGGTAATGATGATGTGAGTGTAGAGTATCAAGTTTCTAATTTATCTCTGTAATGTATTGTATGGTTGCAAATGGCACTGTTACCACATTTATGATGATGGATATTGATAGATCAGATGAATGTACATGTACAATAGTAACTAAGTTAATGACGATGACGTTGACGATGGATTTTGATGACGGTGACGGTGTTGGTATTGATGACGGTGTCGATGTTGATGACGGTGACGGTGTCGATGATGATGACGGTGACCGTGACGATGGATGTTGTTGCCGGTGACGATCTCGCTGGATGATGACGGTGACGATGAAAATGCATGTTGATGACAGTGACGGTGTCAATGATGATGAGGTGACGGTGTGGATGATGATGACGGTGACGGTGACGATGGATGTTAATGACCGTGACGGTGTCAATGATGATGAGGTGGCGGTGTGGATGATGATGACGGTGACGGTGACGGTGGCGATGGATGTTGATGACGGTGACGGTGTCGATGATAATGACGGTAACCGTGAAGATGGATGTTGATGGCGGTGACAGTGTCGATGATGATGACGGTAACGGTGCTGATGACCATAACGGTAATGATGACGGTGTTGGCGAAAACGATAAGGATCATGATGAAATTTTGGCTGTTACTTTTAGTTGAATGCGCCTGCCAGATAGTCGTAATACCTGTAATCAGAATGCTAATTTGTCTGCTTTGTCAGGAAAAGAACAAGCCCTCAGCAACTGGGAACTTTGATCCATGATCGTGACATTTTCAAGGCTCCAAAACAAGGACATGAATGAAAGCTACAAACTACGAATTCCTTTGGGCTATGCATGAACAGATCGGAGTTCATGACATAAAAACTAATGAGAAACTAAAAACGTTTGATAATATCATAATAACACGTATTATTTGCACTTCAAATTCGCACTTAAAAAATCAACAAACAGTTACTCAACTTTCAAATAGTCTCTATTGTAAAGTATCGACATTTATCAAGATTATTTTTCGTACCTATGTTTGTATTTTCACGTGTTTTTTTCACTGTTCAGTACCGCGTAAAATGCTGTCTCTTTTAGTCTTTAACAATAATAAACATTCCAAAATAGCGAATACAAGTACTGTACAATAATCGAACGCAGGATATATTTTTCCTCTCGATCCATTGGAACCCGAGAACAAGTAATAGTTCAAAGCAACGCGTTTTGAAAGAAAAAAAACGACGCCCGAATCGCGTTAGTTATAAATAAATGAATTGTTTCTTTGTTAAACGCTGATCAAAAAGGTCAAATGATACGTCACCAGCCGATCATATTAAGATGCCTCTTTTTCTTCTACTTTTTTCTTGGATAAAACACAGCTCTTAGAGTTTCCGATGTCGCTCGATGATACAATGCTTTGATGTAAAATCCCTAGACATGACAAAGCAGCTACTAATTTCATCCTGTCCTTTATTAAGGGGCACGTGTCGATGAAATGTAAACAGTCATTTGGTCACTACACTGTACACAAACAGTCCAAACTTACAATCATAGCAAGAGTATTGCGAAATGTCTAATGAAATTTCACAAATGGTTCTTTCTTATGACGACATATTCAACTTTGACGAGGAATTCCAAAACGCAGGCCAAAATATTCTCATTTTATGCTCAATTTACATGTACACACCGAAAAAAACATACAGGGGCATAAAAAGTTTCGCCTGTGCTTTCCCCTTCGAATACCGTGCATAAAAGTGAACCTGCAACAGTGCAAACTTTTCCACGAGTTACGAGTAAAAATAAGTACATGTAAATATGCCAAGGGTTACCAAAAGTTTTATACTTCAAAAATTTCCGAGAGAACATTAGTTCTTTGGTAGCTGCTTTTAGAAAACGCTGTCCTTTTGAGTTGAAACGACGTTTGATCTCTTCATCCGCTTCTAGAAGCCGCGCCTGCACCAGTTTTATACGAAATGTTCAACGTCCGGTATTCGAGGGTTCTCCTTTAGGTTTATATCGAGCGACGATAACCGATTGTGTCAAAAACCGGGATTATTAAGCGTACGGAACGAAATATTCATTACAAAATTCAAAGTCGCATTATTCAAAGTTCAAAATTTTGCCATTTGGTGGCACATTTCTTGGCTATTTGACCTAGAGTCTTCTAACTTGGTGTGACTGGTCTCCTCTATGTGTTCAGCAAATTCGCCGCAATTCTATCTCAAACATCGCCACCGGGCGGCCATCTTGGAAAATGGATTTTGGCCCATGATCTCATAAATTACAGCAACTTGTTTTGACCTTGGCATCGTAGGTGCCCTCTATACGTACATTACAACGACTTTGACCCTTTTCGGCCAATATCTTACGAAGAACATGTACGTAGTTACTCGCTATATCGGGTGTCCCAAAAAAAGTGAACCGCTTTTTGACAAGTATTTTCTCAGCGACAGATTAACCGAATTCATTGGAATTTTTCACAGAGTAACCTCAGGGTACCATCAACAAGTCTGCAAAATATCTAAGAGATCGGTCACACATTGTGCGAGTATTGTCAAATTCACAAACAGCATGTCAAAAAATCCAATATCAGAGCTAATGCAATCTGACCTTCATCATGTTCACGCAGGTGTTGACGTGCTGTTCTGAATTTGACAATGCTCGCAAAATTTGCGACCGATCTCCTAGATATTTTGCAGACTTGTTGACGATACCCTAAGGTTACTCTGTGAAAAATTCCAATGAATTCGGTTCATGTGTCGCTGAGAAAATACTTGTCCAAAAAAGCGGTTCACTTTTTTTGGGACACCCGATATATTGGCCAAATTGTAGCTCTATTGCACTTCGAATATGGCCGCCAGGTCGCCATATTAAAAAGGCTCTTTGGCTCATATCACCTGCAGTTTAAAACTGCACAGCTATGTTTAATACCCTGCAATGATGTGTGTCTAGGCACGGTAGCCTATATAAATGCTGCAAATTTCAGCCGGATTGGATTTCAAATATGGCCGCTAATCGTCCATCTTGAAAAATGCACTTTGGCTCATATCCCACTATGAACAATACCACAAATAATTTGCTAGCCAGGTATGATGTTTTCCTGTAACATTTCGACTTGACACTTGTTATTCGTTCTTTTGGTACATTCACCTAGGTGAGCACATGGTCCATGGAGCATTTTTTAGCAGTACAGTGTCCTTTTGTGCTCGCAGCTTCGATGACAAATATAGACGACCGCAGATTTACACTTATCGGCCCCGCTTCCTTTAACAGTTCAATAGATTTATTGTCCGCCATCTTGATGAAAGTGAACATGATCCTTCAATTCAAAACTAATCACATCAAAACCCATCAGATATCGAGTGATATCCGTGCGTAACAAGCCATCATTCCATTCTACCTTAATTCTCTCATGGGCAATTTAATCATCAAAATTAGAAAATGAATTTGAATCTTCATGCTCCGCAGAAATGGCCGAGTGTGAAGTAATGCATGCAAAATCATCACCTTCATCTAAAAGCATCGTCACTTTCCTTATGGAAATTTTGACGAATTCTAATAAAAATATCAACAGTATGCGTTAGGTTTTGTATCTCGCGACGGCCGAGGTAACCTTTTACCTTTAGGCAACGTGATGGTACATGTATA